>JAUMJL010001804.1:0-30164 GCA_033558185.1 Dromococcyx pavoninus
TATTTTGGCGTTCCTCAATCCATTTTTGCTTCCCTCAGCCCATTTTTGGGTTCCTCAATCCATTTTTAAGTTCCTCAATCCATTTTTTGATTCCTCAATCCATGTTTGGGTCCCTCAATACATTTTTTGGTTTCCTCAATCCATTTTTTAGGGACTTCAGCCCATTTTTTGGGTTCTTCAATCCATTTTTTGGTCCATGAATCCATTTTTTGTTTCTTCAATCTATTTTTTTGGTCCCTCAATCCTTCTTTGGGTTCCTCAATCTATGTTTTGGTCCCTCAATCCACTTTTGGGTTCTTCAGCCCATTTTTTGGGTTCCTCAATCCGTTTTTGGTTTACTGAATCCATTTTTTGGGTTCCTTAATCCATTTTTGGGTCCCTTAAACTATTTTTGAGTTCTGCAGCCCACTTTTCGGTTCCTCAGTCTATTTTGGGGTTCCTCAAAACCATTTTTGGTTCCTCGATTCATTTTTTGCGTTCCTGAATTCAATTTTTGTGTTTCTCAATTCATTTTTTGGGTCCTTCAAAACATTTTTTGTTCTCCTCAATCTATTTTGGCATTCCCTCAATCCATTTTGGCATTTCCTCAACGCAGTTTTGGTTCCCTCAGCCCATTTTTTGGGTCCCCTCAGTCCATTTTTGGGTCCCTCAATCCATTTTTTGGGTTCCTCAGAACATTTTTGGGTTCCTCAATCCCCTTTTTGGTCCATTGAATCCATTTTTTGTTTCTTCAATCTATTTTTTTGGTCCCCTCAATCCTTCTTTGGGTTCCTCAATCTATGTTTTGGTCCCCTCAATCCACTTTTGGGTTCTTTCAGCCTATTTTTTGGGTTCCTCAATCCGTTTTTGGTTTACTGAATCCATTTTTTGGGTTCCTCAATCCATTTTTGGGTCCCTTTAAAACTATTTTTGTGTTCCGCAGCCCATTTTTCGGTTCCTCAGTCTATTTTGGGGTTCCTCAAACCATTTTTGGTTCCTCAATACATTCTTTGCATTCCTGAATTCAATTTTTGTTTTTCCTCAATTCATTTTTGGGTCCTTCAAAACATTTTTGTTCTCCTCAATCCATTTTTCGGGCCTTCAGCCCCATTTTTTGGGTTTTTAATACCATTTTTTTCTCCAAGAATCCATTTTTTTGTTTCTTCAATCTATTTTTTTGGTCCCTCAATGCATCTTTGGATTCCTCAATCCATTTTTGGGTTCCTCAGCCCATTTTTGGGTCGATCAGCCCATTTTTTGGTTTCCTCAGAAACTTTTTTTGTGTTGCTCAATTCATTTTTGGGTTCCTCAATCCAATTTTTTGGACCCTCAATCCATTTTTGGTTACCTCAGTCCATTTTTGGGTTCCTCAATCCTTTTTTTTGGTCTCTCAATCCATTTTTGGGTTCCTCAATCTTCTTTAGGTCCCTCAATCCATTTTTGGGTTCTTCAGCCCCATTTTTGGATTCCTGAACATATTTTTTGGGTTCCTGAATCTTTTTTTTTGGTCCCTGAATCCGTTTTCGGGTCCCTCAGTTTATTTTTGGGTTCCTTAATCCATTTTTGGGTTCCTCAATCCATTTTTTGGGTTCCTCAATCCATTTTTTGTTTCCTCAATCCATTTTTTTGATCCTTCATCCATTTTTTGGTTCCTCAGAATTTTTTTTGGTTTCCTCAATCCATTTTTGGCTTCCTCAATCCATTTTTGGTTCCCCTCAGCCCATTTTTGGTTCCCTCAGCCCATTTTTGTGTTTTCTCAGAATATTTTTTGGGTTCCTCAAAAACATTTTTTGGTTTCCTCAATCTATTTTGGCGTTCCTCAATCCATTTTTGCTTCCCTCAGCCCATTTTTTGGGTCCCTCAGCCCATTTTTTGGGTTCCTCAATCCATTTTTTGATTCCTCAATCCATGTTTGGGTCCCTCAATACATTTTTTGGTTTCCTCAATCCATTTTTTAGGGACTTCAGCCCCATTTTTGGGTTCTTCAATCCATGTTTTGCTCCATGAATCCATTTTTTTGTTTCTTCAATCTATTTTTTTGGTCCCTCAATGCATCTTTTGGTTTTCCTCAATCCATTTTTGGGTTCCTCAGCCCATTTTTGGGTTCCTCAGCCCAATTTTTGGTTTCCTCAGCCCATTTTTGTGTTTCTAAGAATATTTCTGGGTTCCTCAGAACATTTTTTGGGTTCCTCAATCTATTTTGGATTTCCTCAATCCATTTTTGGTTCCCTCAGCCCATTTTTGGGTTCCTCAATCCATTTTTCGGGCCTTTCAGCCCATTTTTGGGTTTTTAATACCATGTTTTGCTCCATGAATCCATTTTTTGTTTCTTCAATCTATTTTTTGGTCCCTCAATGCATCTTTGGATTCCTCAATCCATTTTTTGGGTTCCTCAGCCCATTTTTTGGGTCGATCAGCCCATTTTTGGTTTCCTCAGAACATTTTTGTGTTGCTCAAATTCATTTTTTGGGTTCCTCAATCCAATTTTTGGACCCTCAATCCATTTTTGGTTACCTCAGTCCATTTTTGGGTTCCTCAATCCTTTTTTTTGGTCTCTCAATCCATTTTTGGGTTTCCTCAATCTTCTTTAGGTCCCTCAATCCATTTTTGGGTTCTTCAGCCCATTTTTGGGTTCCTGAATCTATTTTTGGGTTCCTGAATCTTTTTTTTTGGTCCCCTGAATCTGTTTTCGGTTTCCCTCAGTCCATTTTTTGTGTTCCTTAATCCATGTTTGGGTTCCTCAATCCATTTTTTGTTTCCTCAATCCTTTTTTTTGGTCCTTCAATCCATTTTTGGGTTCCCTCAGAATTTTTTTTGGTTTCCTCAATCCATTTTTGGCTTCCTCAATCCATTTTTTGGTTCCCTCAGCCCATTTTTTGGTTCCCTCAGCCCATTTTTGTGTTTCTCAGAATATTTTTGGGTTCCTCAAAACATTTTTTGGTTTCCTCAATCTATTTTGGCGTTCCTCAATCCATTTTTGCTTCCCTCAGCCCATTTTTGGGTTCCTCAATCCATTTTTAAGTTCCTCAATCCATTTTTTGATTCCTCAATCCATGTTTGGGTCCCCTCAATACATTTTTTGGTTTCCTCAATCCATTTTTAGGGACTTCAGCCCATTTTTGGGTTCTTCAATCCATTTTTTGGTCCATGAATCCATTTTTTTGTTTTCTTCAATCTATTTTTTTGGTCCCTCAATCCTTCTTTGGGTTCCTCAATCTATGTTTTGGTCCCTCAATCCACTTTTGGGTTCTTCAGCCCATTTTTTGGGTTCCTCAATCCGTTTTTGGTTTACTGAATCCATTTTTGGGTTCCTTAATCCATTTTTTGGGTCCCTTAAACTATTTTTGAGTTCTGCAGCCCACTTTTCGGTTCCTCAGTCTATTTTGGGGTTCCTCAAACCATTTTTTGGTTCCTCGATTCATTTTTTGCGTTCCTGAATTCAATTTTTGTGTTTCTCAATTCATTTTTTGGGGTCCTTCATTCAAAACATTTTTGTTCTCCTCAATCTATTTTGGCATTTCCTCAATCCATTTTTGGCATTCCTCAACGCAGTTTTGGTTCCCTCAGCCCATTTTTGGGTCCCTCAGTCCATTTTTTGGGTCCCTCAATCCATTTTTGGGTTCCTCAGAACATTTTTGGGTTCCTCAATCCCCTTTTTGGTCCATGAATCCATTTTTTTGTTTCTTCAATCTATTTTTTTGGTCCCTCAATCCTTCTTTGGGTTTCCTCAATCTATGTTTTGGTCCCTCAATCCACTTTTGGGTTCTTCAGCCTATTTTTGGGGTTCCTCAATCCGTTTTTGGTTTACTGAATCCATTTTTGGGTTCCTCAATCCATTTTTTGGGTCCCCTTTAAACTATTTTTGTGTTCCGCAGCCCATTTTTTCGGTTCCTCAGTCTATTTTGGGGTTCCTCAAACCATTTTTGGTTCCTCAATACATTCTTGCATTTCCTGAATTCAATTTTTGTTTTCCTCAATTCATTTTTGGGTCCTTCAAAACATTTTTTGTTCTCCTCAATCCATTTTTCGGGCCTTCAGCCCATTTTTTGGGTTTTTTAATACCATTTTTTTCTCCAAGAATCCATTTTTTGTTTCTTCAATCTATTTTTTGGTCCCTCAATGCATCTTTGGATTCCTCAATCCATTTTTTGGGTTCCTCAGCCCATTTTTTGGGTCGATCAGCCCATTTTTTGGTTTCCTCAGAACTTTTTTTGTGTTGCTCAATTCATTTTTGGGTTCCTCAATCCAATTTTTGGACCCTCAATCCATTTTTGGTTACCTCAGTCCATTTTTGGGTTCCTCAATCCTTTTTTTGGTCTCTTCAATCCATTTTTGGGTTCCTCAATCTTCTTTAGGTCCCTCAATCCATTTTTGGGTTCTTCAGCCCATTTTTGGATTCCTGAACATATTTTTGGGTTCCTGAATCTTTTTTTTTTGGTCCCTGAATCCGTTTTCGGGTCCCTCAGTTTATTTTTGGGTTCCTTAATCCATTTTTGGGTTCCTCAATCCATTTTTGGGTTCCTCAATCCATTTTTTGTTTCCTCAATCCATTTTTTTGATCCTTCATCCATTTTTTTGGTTCCTCAGAATTTTTTTGGTTTCCTCAATCCATTTTTTGGCTTCCTCAATCGATTTTTTGGTTCCCTCAGCCCATTTTTTGGTTCCCTCAGCCCATTTTTTGTGTTTCTCAGAATATTTTTGGGTTCCTCAAAACATTTTTGGTTTTCCTCAATCTATTTTGGCGTTCCTCAATCCATTTTTTGCTTCCCTCAGCCCATTTTTGGGTCCCTCAGCCCCATTTTTGGGTTTCCTCAATCCATTTTTTGATTCCTCAATCCATGTTTGGGTCCCCTCAATACATTTTTTGGTTTCCTCAATCCATTTTTAGGGACTTCAGCCCATTTTTGGGTTCTTCAATCCATGTTTTTGCTCCATGAATCCATTTTTTGTTTCTCTTCAATCTATTTTTTGGTCCCTCAATGCATCTTTGGTTTCCTCAATCCATTTTTGGGTTCCTCAGCCCATTTTTGGGTTCCTCAGCCCATTTTTGGTTTCCTCAGCCCATTTTTGTGTTTTCTAAGAATATTTCTGGGTTCCTCAGAACATTTTTGGGTTCCTCAATCTATTTTGGATTTCCTCAATCCATTTTTTGGTTCCCTCAGCCCATTTTTGGGTTCCCTCAATCCATTTTTTCGGGCCTTCAGCCCATTTTTTGGGTTTTTTAATACCATCTTTTGCTCCAAGAATCCATTTTTTTGTTTCTTCAATCTATTTTTTGGTCCCTCAATGCATCTTTGGATTCCTCAAATCCATTTTTGGGTTCCTCAGCCCATTTTTTGGGTCGATCAGCCCATTTTTGGTTTCCTCAGAACATTTTTTGTGTTGCTCAATTCATTTTTTGGGTTCCTCAATCCAATTTTTGGACCCTCAATCCATTTTTGGTTACCTCAGTCCATTTTTGGGTTCCTCAATCCTTTTTTTGGTCTCTCAATCCATTTTTGGGTTCCTCAATCTTCTTTAGGTCCCTCAATCCATTTTTGGGTTCTTCAGCCCATTTTTGGATTCCTGAACATATTTTTGGGTTCCTGAATCTTTTTTTTTGGTCCCTGAATCCGTTTTCGGGTCCCTCAGTTTATTTTTGGGTTCCTTAATCCATTTTTTGGGTTCCTCAATCCATTTTTTTGTTTCCTCAATCCATTTTTTGATCCTTCAATCCATTTTTGGGTTCCTCAGAATTTTTTTTGGTTTCCTCAATCCATTTTTGGCTTTCCTCAATCCATTTTTGCTTCCCTCAGCCCATTTTTGGGTCCCTCAGCCCATTTTTGGGTTCCTCAATCCATTTTTAAGTTCCTCAATCCATTTTTTGATTTCCTCAATCCATGTTTGGGTCCCTCAATACATTTTTGGTTTCCTCAATCCATTTTTTAGGGACTTCAGCCCATTTTTTGGGTTCCTCAATCCCTTTTTTTGGTCCATGAATCCATTTTTTGTTTCTTCAATCTATTTTTTTGGCCCCTCAATCCTTCTTTGGGTTCCTCAATCTATGTTTTGGTCCCTCAATCCACTTTTTGGTTTCTTCAGCCCATTTTTGGGTTCCTCAATCCGTTTTTGGTTTACTGAATCCATTTTTGGGTTCCTCAATCCATTTTTGGGTCCCTTTAAACTATTTTTGTGTTCCGCAGCCCATTTTTCGGTTCCTCAGTCTATTTTGGGGTTCCTCAAACCATTTTTGGTTCCTCAATTCATTCTTGCATTCCTGAATTCAATTTTTGTGTTCCTCAATTCATTTTTGGGTCCTTCAAAACATTTTTGTTCTCCTCAATCCATTTTTCGGGCCTTCAGCCCATTTTTGGGTTTTTAATACCATGTTTTGCTCCATGAATCCATTTTTTGTTTCTTCAATCTATTTTTTGGGTCCCTCAATGCATCTTTGGATTCCTCAATCCATTTTTGGGTTCCTCAGCCCATTTTTGGGTCGATCAGCCCATTTTTGGTTTCCTCAGAACATTTTTGTGTTGCTCAATTCATTTTTGGGTTCCTCAATCCAATTTTTGGACCCTCAATCCATTTTTGGTTACCTCAGTCCATTTTTGGGTTCCTCAATCCTTTTTTTGGTCTCTCAATCCATTTTTGGGTTCCTCAATCTTCTTTAGGTCCCTCAATCCATTTTTGGGTTCTTCAGCCCATTTTTGGGTTCCTGAATCTATTTTTGGGTTCCTGAATCTTTTTTTTGGTCCCTGAATCTCTTTTCGGTTCCCTCAGTCCATTTTTGGGTTTCTTAATCCATGTTTGGGTTCCTCAATCCATTTTTTGTTTCCTCAATCCATTTTTTGGTCCTTCAATCCATTTTTGGGTTCCTCAGAATTTTTTTGGTTTCCTCAATCCATTTTTGGCTTCCTCAATCCATTTTTGGTTCCCTCAGCCCATTTTTGGTTCCCTCAGCCCATTTTTGTGTTTCTCAGAATATTTTTGGGTTCCTCAAAACATTTTTGGTTTCCTCAATCTATTTTGGCGTTCCTCAATCCATTTTTGCTTCCCTCAGCCCATTTTTGGGTTCCTCAATCCATTTTTAAGTTCCTCAATCCATTTTTTGATTCCTCAATCCATGTTTGGGTCCCTCAATACATTTTTGGTTTCCTCAATCCATTTTTAGGGACTTCAGCCCATTTTTGGGTTCTTCAATCCATTTTTTGGTCCATGAATCCATTTTTTGTTTCTTCAATCTATTTTTTGGTCCCTCAATCCTTCTTTGGGTTCCTCAATCTATGTTTTGGTCCCTCAATCCACTTTTGGGTTCTTCAGCCCATTTTTGGGTTCCTCAATCCGTTTTTGGTTTACTGAATCCATTTTTGGGTTCCTTAATCCATTTTTGGGTCCCTTAAACTATTTTTGAGTTCTGCAGCCCACTTTTCGGTTCCTCAGTCTATTTTGGGGTTCCTCAAACCATTTTTGGTTCCTCGATTCATTTTTGCGTTCCTGAATTCAATTTTTGTGTTTCTCAATTCATTTTTGGGTCCTTCAAAACATTTTTGTTCTCCTCAATCTATTTTGGCATTCCTCAATCCATTTTGGCATTCCTCAATGCAGTTTTGGTTCCCTCAGCCCATTTTTGGGTCCCTCAGTCCATTTTTGGGTCCCTCAATCCATTTTTGGGTTCCTCAGAACATTTTTGGGTTCCTCAATCCCCTTTTTGGTCCATGAATCCATTTTTTGTTTCTTCAATCTATTTTTTTGGTCCCTCAATCCTTCTTTGGGTTCCTCAATCTATGTTTTGGTCCCTCAATCCACTTTTGGTTTCTTCAGCCCATTTTTGGGTTCCTCAATCCGTTTTTGGTTTACTGAATCCATTTTTGGGTTCCTCAATCCATTTTTGGGTCCCTTTAAACTATTTTTGTGTTCCGCAGCCCATTTTTCGGTTCCTCAGTCTATTTTGGGGTTCCTCAAACCATTTTTGGTTCCTCAATACATTCTTGCATTCCTGAATTCAATTTTTGTGTTCCTCAATTCATTTTTGGGTCCTTCAAAACATTTTTGTTCTCCTCAATCCGTTTTTTCGGGCCTTCAGCCCATTTTTGGGTTTTTAATACCATGTTTTGCTCCATGAATCCATTTTTAATTTCTTCAATCTATTTTTTGGTCCCTCAATGCATCTTTGGATTCCTCAATCCATTTTTGGGTTCCTCAGCCCACTTCTGGGTCGATCAGCCCATTTTTGGTTTCCTCAGAACATTTTTGTGTTGCTCAAATCATTTTTGGGTTCCTCAATCCAATTTTTGGACCCTCAATCCATTTTTGGGTTTCTCAATCTTCTTTTGGTCCCCTCAATCCATTTTTGGGTTCTTCAGCCCATTTTTGGATTCCTGAGTCTATTTTTGGGTTCCTGAATCTTTTTTTTTGGATCCTGAATCCGTTTTCGGGTTTCTCAATTTATTTTTGTGTCCCTCACTCTATTTTTGGGTTCCTCAATCCATTTTTGGGCTCCTCAATCCATTTTTTCGTTCCTGAATGCTTTTGTTGGACCCTCAATCCATTTTTGGGTACCTGACCCAATTTTTGCATTCCTCAACCCTTTTTTGGGTTCCTCAATCCATTTTTGTGTTCCTCAATCCATTTTTTGGACCCGCAACCCATATTTTAGACCCTCAATCCATTTTTAGGTCCTCAACGCTTTTTTTCGGTTCCTCAGCCCATTTTTTAGTTCCTCAATCCATTTTTTGATTCCTCAATCCATTTTTTAGACCCTCAATCCGTTTTTTTGGTTCCCAACCCATTTGTGGGTCCCTATCCCTTTTTTGAGGTTCCTCAAACCCATTTTTGGGTACCCTCAGTCCATTTTTGGGTTCCTCTATCCGTTTTTGGTCCTCAATTCATTTTTGCGTTCCTGAGTTCAATTTTTGTGTTCCTCAATCCATTTTTGGGTCCTTCAATACATTTCTGGTTTCTTCAATCCATTTTTCGGGACTTCAGCCCATTTTTGGTTCCTCAGCCCATTTTTGGGTTCCTCAGCCCATTTTTGTGTTTCTCAGAATATTTCTGGGTTCCTCAGAACATTTTTGGGTTCCTCAATCTATTTTGGATTTCCTCAATCCATTTTTGGTTCCCTCAGCACATTTTTGGGTCCCTCAGCCCATTTTTGGGTTCCTCAGACCACGTTTGGTTTCCTCAGAACATTTTTGAGTTCCTCAATCCATTTTTAAGTTCCTCAATCCATTTTTTGATTCCTCAATCCATTTGTGAGTTCCTCAATCCATTTTTGGCTTCTTTAGCCCATTTTTGGCATTCTCAACCCATTTTGGGGTTCCTCAATCCATTTTTTGATTCCTCAGTCAATTTTTGAGTTTCTCAATCCATTTTTGGTTTTCTCCACCCTTTTCTGGGTTGCTTAATCCGGTTTTTTGTCCCTCAATCCATTTCTTGATACCTCAGCTCCTTTTTGGGTCCCTGTATTTTTTGGGGGGTTCCTCAGTCAATTTTGGTGTCCCTCAGCCCATTTTTGAGTTCCTCAATCCATTTTTGGTTCCCTCAGACCATTTTGGGTGTCGCTCATTTTTGGTTTCCTCAGCTCATTTTTGTGTTGCTCAATTCATTTTTTGGTTCCTCAATCCAATTTTTGGACCCTCAATCCATTTTTGGGTACCTCAGTCCATTTTTTAGTTCCTCAGTCCTTTATTGGGTCTCTCAATCCATTTTTGGGTTCCTCAATCCTTTTTGGGGTTCCTCAATCCATTCTTGGGATCCTCTTTCCATTTTTAGGTTCATCAATCTGGTTTTGGGTTCCTCAATCCATTTTTGGTTCCCTCAGCCCATTATTGTGTTTCTCAGAACATTTTTGGGTTCCTCAATTTATTTTGGCGTTCCTCAATCAATTTTTGATTCCCTCAGTCCATTTTTGGATTCCTGAATCAATTTTTTGGTCTCTCAGGATATTTTTGGTTTCCTCAATCCATTCTTCGATTCCTCTATACATTTTTGAGTTCCTCAATCCATTTTTTTTCCTTCAATCCATTTTTGGGTTCCTCAATCCATTTTTTGGTCTCTCAGCCCATTTTTGGGTTCCTCAATCCATTTTTGGGTCCCTCAATCCATTTGGGATCCTTCAGCACATTTCCGCATTCCTGAGACCATTTTTGGGTTCCTGAATCTATGTTTTGGTTCCTCTATCCTTTTTTTTGGTTCCCAATCCATTTTTGGGTTCCTCAATCCATTCTTGGGTTCCTCAGTCCATTTTTTGGTTCATCAATCTGGTTTTGGGTTCCTCAATCCATTTTTGGGTTCCTCAGAACATTTTTGGGTTCCTCAATCCCTTTTTTGGTCCATGAATCCATTTTTTGTTTCTTCAATCTATTTTTTGGTCCGTCAATCCTTCTTTGGGTTCCTCAATCTATGTTTTGGTCCCTCAATCCACTTTTGGGTTCTTCAGCCCATTTTTGAGTTCCTCAATCCGTTTTTGGTTTACTGAATCCATTTTTGGGTTCCTCAATCCATTTTTGGGTCCCTTAAACTATTTTTGAGTTCTGCAGCCCACTTTTCGGTTCCTCAGTCTATTTTGGGGTTCCTCAAACCATTTTTGGTTCCTCGATTCATTTTTGCGTTCCTGAATTCAATTTTTGTGTTTCTCAATTCATTTTTGGGTCCTTCAAAACATTTTTGTTCTCCTCAATCCATTTTTCAGGCCTTCAGCCCATTTTTGGGTTTTTAATACCATGTTTTGCTCCATGAATCCATTTTTTGTTTCTTCAATCTTTTTTTGGTCCCTCAATGCATCTTTGGATTCCTCAATCCATTTTTGGGTTCCTCAGACCACTTTTGGGTCGCTCAGCCCATTTTTGGGTCGATCAGCCCATTTTTGGTTTCCTCAGAACATTTTTGTGTTGCTCAAAACATTTTTGGGTTCCTCAATCCAATTTTTGGACCCTCAATCCATTTTTGGGTTTCTCAATCTTCTTTTGGTCCCTCAATCCATTTTTGGGTTCTTCAGCCCATTTTTCGATTCCTGAGTCTATTTGTGGGTTCCTGAATCTTTTTTTTGGATCCTGAATCCATTTTCGGATTTCTCAATTTATTTTTGTGTCCCTCAATCTATTTCTGGGTTCCTCAATCCATTTTTGGGCTCCTCAATCCATTTTTTGGTCCTTCGATCCATTTTTGGTTTTTTCGGAACTTTTTTGGGTTCCTCAATCCATTTTTTCGTTCCTGAATGCTTTTTTTGGACCCTCAATCCATTTTTGGGTACCTGACCCAATTTTTGCATTCCTCAACCCTTTTTTGGGTTCCTCAATCCATTTTTGTGTTCCTCAATCCATTTTTTGGACCCGCAACCCATTTTTTTGACCCTCAATCCATTTTTAGGTCCTCAACCCTTTTTTTCGGTTCCTCAGCCCATTTTTTAGTTCCTCAATCCATTTTTTGATTCCTCAATCCATTTTTTAGACCCTCAATCCGTTTTTTGGTTCCCAAAACATTTGTGGGTCCCTATCCCTTTTTTTAGGTTCCTCAGCCCATTTTTGGGTCCCTGAGTCCATTTTTGGGTTCCTCTATCCATTTTTGGTTCCTCAATTCATTTTTGCGTTCCTGAGTTCAATTTTTGTGTTCCTCAATCCATTTTTGGGTCCTTCAATACATTTCTGGTTTCTTCAATCCATTTTTCGGGACTTCAGCCCATTTTTGGGTTCCTCAGCCCATTTTTGGGTTCCTCAGCCCATTTTTGTGTTTCTCAGAGTATTTCTGGGTTCCTCAGAACATTTTTGGGTTCCTCAATCTATTTTGGATTTCCTCAATCCATTTTTGGTTCCCTCAGCCCATTTTTGGGTCCCTCAGCCCATTTTTGGGTTCCTGAATCTATTTTTGGGTTCCTGAATCTTTTTTTTGGTCCCTGAATCTGTTTTCGGTTCCCTCAGTCCATTTTTGGGTTCCTTAATCCATGTTTGGGTTCCTCAATCCATTTTTTGTTTCCTCAATCCATTTTTTGGTCCTTCAATCCATTTTTGGGTTCCTCAGAATTTTTTTGGTTTCCTCAATCCATTTTTGGCTTCCTCAATCCATTTTTGGTTCCCTCAGCCCATTTTTGGTTCCCTCAGCTCATTTTTGTGTTTCTCAGAATATTTTTGGGTTCCTCAAAACATTTTTGGTTTCCTCAATCTATTTTGGCGTTCCTCAATCCATTTTTGCTTCCCTCAGCCCATTTTTGGGTTCCTCAATCCATTTTTAAGTTCCTCAATCCATTTTTTGATTCCTCAATCCATGTTTGGGTCCCTCAATACATTTTTGGTTTCCTCAATCCATTTTTAGGGACTTCAGCACATTTTTGGTTCTTCAATCCATTTTTTGGTCCATGAATCCATTTTTTGTTTCTTCAATCTATTTTTTGGCCCCTCAATCCTTCTTTGGGTTCCTCAATCTATGTTTTGGTCCCTCAATCCACTTTTGGGTTCTTCAGCCCATTTTTGGGTTCCTCAATCCGTTTTTGGTTTACTGAATCCATTTTTGGGTTCCTCAATCCATTTTTGGTTCCCTTAAACTATTTTTGAGTTCTGCAGCCCACTTTTCGGTTCCTCAGTCTATTTTGGGGTTCCTCAAACCATTTTTGGTTCCTCGATTCATTTTTGCGTTCCTGAATTCAATTTTTGTGTTTCTCAATTCATTTTTGGGTCCTTCAAAACATTTTTGTTCTCCTCAATCTATTTTGGCATTCCTCAATCCATTTTGGCATTCCTCAATGCAGTTTTGGTTCCCTCAGCCCATTTTTGGGTCCCTCAGTCCATTTTTGGGTCCCTCAATCCATTTTTGGGTTCCTCAGAACATTTTTGGGTTCCTCAATCCCCTTTTCGGTCCATGAATCCATTTTTTGTTTCTTCAATCTATTTTTTTGGTCCCTCAATCCTTCTTTGGGTTCCTCAATCTATGTTTTGGTCCCTCAATCCACTTTTGGGTTCTTCAGCCCATTTTTGGGTTCCTCAATCCGTTTTTGGTTTACTGAATCCATTTTTGGGTTCCTCAATCCATTTTTGGGTCCCTTTAAACTATTTTTGTGTTCCGCAGCCCATTTTTTGGTTCCTCAGTCTATTTTGGGGTTCCTCAAACCATTTTTGGTTCCTCAATACATTCTTGCATTCCTGAATTCAATTTTTGTGTTCCTCAATTCATTTTTGGGTCCTTCAAAACATTTTTGTTCTCCTCAATCCATTTTTCGGGCTTTAAGCCCATTTTTGGGTTTTTAATACCATCTTTTGCTCCAAGAATCCATTTTTTGTTTCTTCAATCTATTTTTTGGTCCCTCAATGCATCTTTGGATTCCTCAATCCATTTTTGGTTTCCTCAGCCCATTTTTGGGTCGATCAGCCCATTTTTGGTTTCCTCAGAACATTTTTGTGTTGCTCAAATCATTTTTGGGTTCCTCAATCCAATTTTTGGACCCTCAATCCATTTTTGGTTACCTCAGTCCATTTTTGGGTTCCTCAATCCTTTTTTTGGTCTCTCAATCCATTTTTGGGTTCCTCAATCTTCTTTAGGTCCCTCAATCCATTTTTGGGTTCTTCAGCCCATTTTTGGATTCCTGAACATATTTTTGGGTTCCTGAATCTTTTTTTTGGTCCCTGAATCTGTTTTCGGGTCCCTCAGTCCATTTTTGGGTTCCTTAATCCATTTTTGGGTTCCTCAATCCATTTTTTGTTTCCTCAATCCATTTTTTGGTCCTTCAATCCATTTTTGGGTTCCTCAGAATTTTTTTGGTTTCCTCAATCCATTTTTGGCTTCCTCAATCCATTTTTGGTTCCCTCAGCCCATTTTTGGTTCCCTCAGCCCATTTTTGTGTTTCTCAGAATATTTTTGGGTTCCTCAAAACATTTTTGGTTTCCTCAATCTATTTTGGCGTTCCTCAATCCATTTTTGCTTCCCTCAGCCCATTTTTGGGTCCCTCAGCCCATTTTTGGGTTCCTCAGTCCATTTTTAAGTTCCTCAATCCATTTTTTGATTCCTCAATCCATGTTTGGGTCCCTCAATACATTTTTGGTTTCCTCAATCCATTTTTAGGGACTTCAGCCCATTTTTGGGTTCTTCAATCCCTTTTTTGGTCCAAGAATCCATTTTTTGTTTCTTCAATCTATTTTTTGGTCCCTCAATCCTTCTTTGGGTTCCTCAATCTATGTTTTGGTCCCTCAATCCACTTTTGGGTTCTTCAGCCCAGTTTTGGGTTCCTCAATCCGTTTTTGGTTTACTGAATCCATTTTTGGGTTCCTCAATCCATTTTTGGGTTCCTCTATCCGTTTTTGGTTCCTCAATTCATTTTTGCGTTCCTGAGTTCAATTTTTGTGTTCCTCAATCCATTTTTGGGTCCTTCAATACATTTCTGGTTTCTTCAATCCATTTTTCGGGACTTCAGCCCATTTTTGGGTTCCTCAGCCCATTTTTGGGTTCCTCAGCCCATTTTTGTGTTTCTCAGAATATTTCTGGGTTCCTCAGAACATTTTTGGGTTCCTCAATCTATTTTGGATTTCCTCAATCCATTTTTGGTTCCCTCAGCACATTTTTGGGTCCCTCAGCCCATTTTTGGGTTCCTCAGACCACGTTTGGTTTCCTCAGAACATTTTTGAGTTCCTCAATCCATTTTTAAGTTCCTCAATCCATTTTTTGATTCCTCAATCCATTTGTGAGTTCCTCAATCCATTTTTGGCTTCTTTAGCCCATTTTTGGCATTCTCAACCCATTTTGGGGTTCCTCAATCCATTTTTTGATTCCTCAGTCAATTTTTGAGTTTCTCAATCCATTTTTGGTTTTCTCCACCCTTTTCTGGGTTGCTTAATCCGGTTTTTTGTCCCTCAATCCATTTCTTGATACCTCAGCTCCTTTTTGGGTCCCTGTATTTTTTGGGGGGTTCCTCAGTCAATTTTGGTGTCCCTCAGCCCATTTTTGAGTTCCTCAATCCATTTTTGGTTCCCTCAGACCATTTTGGGTGTCGCTCATTTTTGGTTTCCTCAGCTCATTTTTGTGTTGCTCAATTCATTTTTTGGTTCCTCAATCCAATTTTTGGACCCTCAATCCATTTTTGGGTACCTCAGTCCATTTTTTAGTTCCTCAGTCCTTTATTGGGTCTCTCAATCCATTTTTGGGTTCCTCAATCCTTTTTGGGGTTCCTCAATCCATTCTTGGGATCCTCTTTCCATTTTTAGGTTCATCAATCTGGTTTTGGGTTCCTCAATCCATTTTTGGTTCCCTCAGCCCATTATTGTGTTTCTCAGAACATTTTTGGGTTCCTCAATTTATTTTGGCGTTCCTCAATCAATTTTTGATTCCCTCAGTCCATTTTTGGATTCCTGAATCAATTTTTTGGTCTCTCAGGATATTTTTGGTTTCCTCAATCCATTCTTCGATTCCTCTATACATTTTTGAGTTCCTCAATCCATTTTTTTTTCCTTCAATCCATTTTTGGGTTCCTCAATCCATTTTTTGGTCTCTCAGCCCATTTTTGGGTTCCTCAATCCATTTTTGGGTCCCTCAATCCATTTTGGGATCCTTCAGCACATTTCCGCATTCCTGAGACCATTTTTGGGTTCCTGAATCTATGTTTTGGTTCCTCTATCCTTTTTTTTGGTTCCCAATCCATTTTTGGGTTCCTCAATCCATTCTTGGGTTCCTCAGTCGATTTTTTGGTTCATCAATCTGGTTTTGGGTTCCTCAATCCATTTTTGGGTTCCTCAGAACATTTTTGGGTTCCTCAATCCCTTTTTTTAGTCCATGAATCCATTTTTTGTTTCTTCAATCTATTTTTTGGTCCGTCAATCCTTCTTTGGGTTCCTCAATCTATGTTTTGGTCCCTCAATCCACTTTTGGGTTCTTCAGCCCATTTTTGAGTTCCTCAATCCGTTTTTGGTTTACTGAATCCATTTTTGGGTTCCTCAATCCATTTTTGGGTCCCTTAAACTATTTTTGAGTTCTGCAGCCCACTTTTCGGTTCCTCAGTCTATTTTGGGGTTCCTCAAACCATTTTTGGTTCCTCGATTCATTTTTGCGTTCCTGAATTCAATTTTTGTGTTTCTCAATTCATTTTTGGGTCCTTCAAAACATTTTTGTTCTCCTCAATCCATTTTTCAGGCCTTCAGCCCATTTTTGGGTTTTTAATACCATGTTTTGCTCCATGAATCCATTTTTTGTTTCTTCAATCTTTTTTTGGTCCCTCAATGCATCTTTGGATTCCTCAATCCATTTTTGGGTTCCTCAGACCACTTTTGGGTCGCTCAGCCCATTTTTGGGTCGATCAGCCCATTTTTGGTTTCCTCAGAACATTTTTGTGTTGCTCAAAACATTTTTGGGTTCCTCAATCCAATTTTTGGACCCTCAATCCATTTTTGGGTTTCTCAATCTTCTTTTGGTCCCTCAATCCATTTTTGGGTTCTTCAGCCCATTTTTCGATTCCTGAGTCTATTTGTGGGTTCCTGAATCTTTTTTTTGGATCCTGAATCCATTTTCGGATTTCTCAATTTATTTTTGTGTCCCTCAATCTATTTCTGGGTTCCTCAATCCATTTTTGGGCTCCTCAATCCATTTTTTGGTCCTTCGATCAATTTTTGGTTTTTTCGGAACTTTTTTGGGTTCCTCAATCCATTTTTTCGTTCCTGAATGCTTTTTTTGGACCCTCAATCCATTTTTGGGTACCTGACCCAATTTTTGCATTCCTCAACCCTTTTTTGGGTTCCTCAATCCATTTTTGTGTTCCTCAATCCATTTTTTGGACCCGCAACCCATTTTTTTGACCCTCAATCCATTTTTAGGTCCTCAACCCTTTTTTTCGGTTCCTCAGCCCATTTTTTAGTTCCTCAATCCATTTTTTGATTCCTCAATCCATTTTTTAGACCCTCAATCCGTTTTTTGGTTCCCAAAACATTTGTGGGTCCCTATCCCTTTTTTTAGGTTCCTCAGCCCATTTTTGGCTCCCTGAGTCCATTTTTGGGTTCCTCTATCCATTTTTGGTTCCTCAATTCATTTTTGCGTTCCTGAGTTCAATTTTTGTGTTCCTCAATCCATTTTTGGGTCCTTCAATACATTTCTGGTTTCTTCAATCCATTTTTCGGGACTTCAGCCCATTTTTGGGTTCCTCAGCCCATTTTTGGGTTCCTCAGCCCATTTTTGTGTTTCTCAGAATATTTCTGGGTTCCTCAGAACATTTTTGGGTTCCTCAATCTATTTTGGATTTCCTCAATCCATTTTTGGTTCCCTCAGCCCATTTTTGGGTCCCTCAGCCCATTTTTGGGTTCCTGAATCTATTTTTGGGTTCCTGAATCTTTTTTTTGGTCCCTGAATCTGTTTTCGGTTCCCTCAGTCCATTTTTGGGTTCCTTAATCCATGTTTGGGTTCCTCAATCCATTTTTTGTTTCCTCAATCCATTTTTTGGTCCTTCAAACCATTTTTGGGTTCCTCAGAATTTTTTTGGTTTCCTCAATCCATTTTTGGCTTCCTCAATCCATTTTTGGTTCCCTCAGCCCATTTTTGGTTCCCTCAGCTCATTTTTGTGTTTCTCAGAATATTTTTGGGTTCCTCAAAACATTTTTGGTTTCCTCAATCTATTTTGGCGTTCCTCAATCCATTTTTGCTTCCCTCAGCCCATTTTTGGGTTCCTCAATCCATTTTTAAGTTCCTCAATCCATTTTTTGATTCCTCAATCCATGTTTGGGTCCCTCAATACATTTTTGGTTTCCTCAATCCATTTTTAGGGACTTCAGCACATTTTTGGTTCTTCAATCCATTTTTTGGTCCATGAATCCATTTTTTGTTTCTTCAATCTATTTTTTTGGTCCCTCAATCCTTCTTTGGGTTCCTCAATCTATGTTTTGGTCCCTCAATCCACTTTTGGGTTCTTCAGCCCATTTTTGGGTTCCTCAATCCGTTTTTGGTTTACTGAATCCATTTTTGGGTTCCTCAATCCATTTTTGGGTCCCTTTAAACTATTTTTGTGTTCCGCAGCCCATTTTTTGGTTCCTCAGTCTATTTTGGGGTTCCTCAAACCATTTTTGGTTCCTCAATACATTCTTGCATTCCTGAATTCAATTTTTGTGTTCCTCAATTCATTTTTGGGTCCTTCAAAACATTTTTGTTCTCCTCAATCCATTTTTCGGGCTTTAAGCCCATTTTTGGGTTTTTAATACCATCTTTTGCTCCAAGAATCCATTTTTTGTTTCTTCAATCTATTTTTTGGTCCCTCAATGCATCTTTGGATTCCTCAATCCATTTTTGGTTTCCTCAGCCCATTTTTGGGTCGATCAGCCCATTTTTGGTTTCCTCAGAACATTTTTGTGTTGCTCAATTCATTTTTGGGTTCCTCAATCCAATTTTTGGACCCTCAATCCATTTTTGGTTACCTCAGTCCATTTTTGGGTTCCTCAATCCTTTTTTTGGTCTCTCAATCCATTTTTGGGTTCCTCAATCTTCTTTAGGTCCCTCAATCCATTTTTGGGTTCTTCAGACCATTTTTGGATTCCTGAACATATTTTTGGGTTCCTGAATCTTTTTTTTGGTCCCTGAATCTGTTTTCGGGTCCCTCAGTCCATTTTTGGGTTCCTTAATCCATTTTTGGGTTCCTCAATCCATTTTTTGTTTCCTCAATCCATTTTTTGGTCCTTCAATCCATTTTTGGGTTCCTCAGAATTTTTTTGGTTTCCTCAATCCATTTTTGGCTTCCTCAATCCATTTTTGGTTCCCTCAGCCCATTTTTGGTTCCCTCAGCCCATTTTTGTGTTTCTCAGAATATTTTTGGGTTCCTCAAAACATTTTTGGTTTCCTCAATCTATTTTGGCGTTCCTCAATCCATTTTTGCTTCCCTCAGCCCATTTTTGGGTTCCTCAATCCATTTTTAAGTTCCTCAATCCATTTTTTGATTCCTCAATCCATGTTTGGGTCCCTCAATACATTTTTGGTTTCCTCAATCCATTTTTAGGGACTTCAGCCCATTTTTGGGTTCTTCAATCCCTTTTTTGGTCCAAGAATCCATTTTTTGTTTCTTCAATCTATTTTTTGGTCCCTCAATCCTTCTTTGGGTTCCTCAATCTATGTTTTGGTCCCTCAATCCACTTTTGGGTTCTTCAGCCCATTTTTGGGTTCCTCAATCCGTTTTTGGTTTACTGAATCCATTTTTGGGTTCCTCAATCCATTTTTGGTTCCCTTAAACTATTTTTGAGTTCTGCAGCCCACTTTTCGGTTCCTCAGTCTATTTTGGGGTTCCTCAAACCATTTTTGGTTCCTCGATTCATTTTTGCGTTCCTGAATTCAATTTTTGTGTTTCTCAATTCATTTTTGGGTCCTTCAAAACATTTTTGTTCTCCTCAATCTATTTTGGCATTCCTCAATCCATTTTGGCATTCCTCAATGCAGTTTTGGTTCCCTCAGCCCATTTTTGGGTCCCTCAGTCCATTTTTGGGTCCCTCAATCCATTTTTGGGGTCCTCAGAACATTTTTGGGTTCCTCAATCCCCTTTTCGGTCCATGAATCCATTTTTTGTTTCTTCAATCTATTTTTTTGGTCCCTCAATCCTTCTTTGGGTTCCTCAATCTATGTTTTGGTCCCTCAATCCACTTTTGGGTTCTTCAGCCCATTTTTGGGTTCCTCAATCCGTTTTTGGTTTACTGAATCCATTTTTGGGTTCCTCAATCCATTTTTGGGTCCCTTTAAACTATTTTTGTGTTCCGCAGCCCATTTTTCGGTTCCTCAGTCTATTTTGGGGTTCCTCAAACCATTTTTGGTTCCTCAATACATTCTTGCATTCCTGAATTCAATTTTTGTGTTCCTCAATTCATTTTTGGGTCCTTCAAAACATTTTTGTTCTCCTCAATCCATTTTTCGGGCTTTAAGCCCATTTTTGGGTTTTTAATACCATCTTTTGCTCCAAGAATCCATTTTTTGTTTCTTCAATCTATTTTTTGGTCCCTCAATGCATCTTTGGATTCCTCAATCCATTTTTGGTTTCCTCAGCCCATTTTTGGGTCGATCAGCCCATTTTTGGTTTCCTCAGAACATTTTTGTGTTGCTCAATTCATTTTTGGGTTCCTCAATCCAATTTTTGGACCCTCAATCCATTTTTGGTTACCTCAGTCCATTTTTGGGTTCCTCAATTCTTTTTTTGGTCTCTCAATCCATTTTTGGGTTCCTCAATCTTCTTTAGGTCCCTCAATCCATTTTTGGGTTCTTCAGCCCATTTTTGGATTCCTGAACATATTTTTGGGTTCCTGAATCTTTTTTTTGGTCCCTGAATCTGTTTTCGGGTCCCTCAGTCCATTTTTGGGTTCCTTAATCCATTTTTGGGTTCCTCAATCCATTTTTTGTTTCCTCAATCCATTTTTTGGTCCTTCAATCCATTTTTGGGTTCCTCAGAATTTTTTTGGTTTCCTCAATCCATTTTTGGCTTCCTCAATCCATTTTTGGTTCCCTCAGCCCATTTTTGGTTCCCTCAGCCCATTTTTGTGTTTCTCAGAATATTTTTGGGTTCCTCAAAACATTTTTGGTTTCCTCAATCTATTTTGGCGTTCCTCAATCCATTTTTGCTTCCCTCAGCCCATTTTTGGGTCCCTCAGCCCATTTTTGGGGTTTCTCAGAATATTTTTGGGTTCCTCAAAACATTTTTGGTTTCCTCAATCTATTTTGGCGTTCCTCAATCCATTTTTGCTTCCCTCAGCCCATTTTTGGGTCCCTCAGCCCATTTTTGGGTTCCTCAATCCATTTTTTGATTCCTCAATCCATGTTTGGGTCCCTCAATACATTTTTGGTTTCCTCAATCCATTTTTAGGGACTTCAGCCCATTTTTGGGTTCTTCAATCCATGTTTTGCTCCATGAATCCATTTTTTGTTTCTTCAATCTATTTTTTGGTCCCTCAATGCATCTTTGGTTTCCTCAATCCATTTTTGGGTTCCTCAGCCCATTTTTGGGTTCCTCAGCCCATTTTTGGTTTCCTCAGCCCATTTTTGTGTTTCTAAGAATATTTCTGGGTTCCTCAGAACATTTTTGGGTTCCTCAATCTATTTTGGATTTCCTCAATCCATTTTTGGTTCCCTCAGCCCATTTTTGGGTTCCTCAATCCATTTTTCGGGCCTTCAGCCCATTTTTGGGTTTTTAATACCATGTTTTGCTCCATGAATCCATTTTTTGTTTCTTCAATCTATTTTTTGGTCCCTCAATGCATCTTTGGATTCCTCAATCCATTTTTGGGTTCCTCAGCCCATTTTTGGGTCGATCAGCCCATTTTTGGTTTCCTCAGAACATTTTTGTGTTGCTCAAATCATTTTTGGGTTCCTCAATCCAATTTTTGGACCCTCAATCCATTTTTGGTTACCTCAGTCCATTTTTGGGTTCCTCAATCCTTTTTTTGGTCTCTCAATCCATTTTTGGGTTCCTCAATCTTCTTTAGGTCCCTCAATCCATTTTTGGGTTCTTCAGCCCATTTTTGGGTTCCTGAATCTATTTTTGGGTTCCTGAATCTTTTTTTTGGTCCCTGAATCTGTTTTCGGTTCCCTCAGTCCATTTTTGTGTTCCTTAATCCATGTTTGGGTTCCTCAATCCATTTTTTGTTTCCTCAATCCATTTTTTGGTCCTTCAATCCATTTTTGGGTTCCTCAGAATTTTTTTGGTTTCCTCAATCCATTTTTGGCTTCCTCAATCCATTTTTGGTTCCCTCAGCCCATTTTTGGTTCCCTCAGCCCATTTTTGTGTTTCTCAGAATATTTTTGGGTTCCTCAAAACATTTTTGGTTTCCTCAATCTATTTTGGCGTTCCTCAATCCATTTTTGCTTCCCTCAGCCCATTTTTGGGTTCCTCAATCCATTTTTAAGTTCCTCAATCCATTTTTTGATTCCTCAATCCATGTTTGGGTCCCTCAATACATTTTTGGTTTCCTCAATCCATTTTTAGGGACTTCAGCCCATTTTTGGGTTCTTCAATCCATTTTTTGGTCCATGAATCCATTTTTTGTTTCTTCAATCTATTTTTTGGTCCCTCAATCCTTCTTTGGGTTCCTCAATCTATGTTTTGGTCCCTCAATCCACTTTTGGGTTCTTCAGCCCATTTTTGGGTTCCTCAATCCGTTTTTGGTTTACTGAATCCATTTTTGGGTTCCTTAATCCATTTTTGGGTCCCTTAAACTATTTTTGAGTTCTGCAGCCCACTTTTCGGTTCCTCAGTCTATTTTGGGGTTCCTCAAACCATTTTTGGTTCCTCGATTCATTTTTGCGTTCCTGAATTCAATTTTTGTGTTTCTCAATTCATTTTTGGGTCCTTCAAAACATTTTTGTTCTCCTCAATCTATTTTGGCATTCCTCAATCCATTTTGGCATTCCTCAACGCAGTTTTGGTTCCCTCAGCCCATTTTTGGGTCCCTCAGTCCATTTTTGGGTCCCTCAATCCATTTTTGGGTTCCTCAGAACATTTTTGGGTTCCTCAATCCCCTTTTTGGTCCATGAATCCATTTTTTGTTTCTTCAATCTATTTTTTTGGTCCCTCAATCCTTCTTTGGGTTCCTCAATCTATGTTTTGGTCCCTCAATCCACTTTTGGGTTCTTCAGCCTATTTTTGGGTTCCTCAATCCGTTTTTGGTTTACTGAATCCATTTTTGGGTTCCTCAATCCATTTTTGGGTCCCTTTAAACTATTTTTGTGTTCCGCAGCCCATTTTTCGGTTCCTCAGTCTATTTTGGGGTTCCTCAAACCATTTTTGGTTCCTCAATACATTCTTGCATTCCTGAATTCAATTTTTGTTTTCCTCAATTCATTTTTGGGTCCTTCAAAACATTTTTGTTCTCCTCAATCCATTTTTCGGGCCTTCAGCCCATTTTTGGGTTTTTAATACCATTTTTTCTCCAAGAATCCATTTTTTGTTTCTTCAATCTATTTTTTGGTCCCTCAATGCATCTTTGGATTCCTCAATCCATTTTTGGGTTCCTCAGCCCATTTTTGGGTCGATCAGCCCATTTTTGGTTTCCTCAGAACTTTTTTGTGTTGCTCAATTCATTTTTGGGTTCCTCAATCCAATTTTTGGACCCTCAATCCATTTTTGGTTACCTCAGTCCATTTTTGGGTTCCTCAATCCTTTTTTTGGTCTCTCAATCCATTTTTGGGTTCCTCAATCTTCTTTAGGTCCCTCAATCCATTTTTGGGTTCTTCAGCCCATTTTTGGATTCCTGAACATATTTTTGGGTTCCTGAATCTTTTTTTTGGTCCCTGAATCTGTTTTCGGTTCCCTCAGTCCATTTTTGTGTTCCTTAATCCATGTTTGGGTTCCTCAATCCATTTTTTGTTTCCTCAATCCATTTTTTGGTCCTTCAATCCATTTTTGGGTTCCTCAGAATTTTTTTGGTTTCCTCAATCCATTTTTGGCTTCCTCAATCCATTTTTGGTTCCCTCAGCCCATTTTTGGTTCCCTCAGCCCATTTTTGTGTTTCTCAGAATATTTTTGGGTTCCTCAAAACATTTTTGGTTTCCTCAATCTATTTTGGCGTTCCTCAATCCATTTTTGCTTCCCTCAGCCCATTTTTGGGTTCCTCAATCCATTTTTAAGTTCCTCAATCCATTTTTTGATTCCTCAATCCATGTTTGGGTCCCTCAATACATTTTTGGTTTCCTCAATCCATTTTTAGAGACTTCAGCCCATTTTTGGGTTCTTCAATCCATTTTTTGGTCCATGAATCCATTTTTTGTTTCTTCAATCTATTTTTTGGTCCCTCAATCCTTCTTTGGGTTCCTCAATCTATGTTTTGGTCCCTCAATCCACTTTTGGGTTCTTCAGCCCATTTTTGGGTTCCTCAATCCGTTTTTGGTTTACTGAATCCATTTTTGGGTTCCTCAATCCATTTTTGGGTCCCTTAAACTATTTTTGAGTTCTGCAGCCCACTTTTCGGTTCCTCAGTCTATTTTGGGGTTCCTCAAACCATTTTTGGTTCCTCGATTCATTTTTGCGTTCCTGAATTCAATTTTTGTGTTTCTCAATTCATTTTTGGGTCCTTCAAAACATTTTTGTTCTCCTCAATCTATTTTGGCATTCCTCAATCCATTTTGGCATTCCTCAATGCAGTTTTGGTTCCCTCAGCCCATTTTTGGGTCCCTCAGTCCATTTTTGGGTCCCTCAATCCATTTTTGGGTTCCTCAGAACATTTTTGGGTTCCTCAATCCCCTTTTTGGTCCATGAATCCATTTTTTGTTTCTTCAATCTATTTTTTTGGTCCCTCAATCCTTCTTTGGGTTCCTCAATCTATGTTTTGGTCCCTCAATCCACTTTTGGGTTCTTCAGCCCATTTTTGGGTTCCTCAATCCGTTTTTGGTTTACTGAATCCATTTTTGGGTTCCTCAATCCATTTTTGGGTCCCTTTAAACTATTTTTGTGTTCCGCAGCCCATTTTTCGGTTCCTCAGTCTATTTTGGGGTTCCTCAAACCATTTTTTGGTTCCTCAATACATTCTTGCATTCCTGAATTCAATTTTTGTGTTCCTCAATTCATTTTTGGGTCCTTCAAAACATTTTTGTTCTCCTCAATCCATTTTTCGGGCCTTCAGCCCATTTTTGGGTTTTTAATACCATGTTTTGCTCCATGAATCCATTTTTTGTTTCTTCAATCTATTTTTTGGTCCCTCAATGCATCTTTGGATTCCTCAATCCATTTTTGGGTTCCTCAGCCCATTTTTGGGTCGATCAGCCCATTTTTGGTTTCCTCAGAACATTTTTGTGTTGCTCAAATCATTTTTGGGTTCCTCAATCCAATTTTTGGACCCTCAATCCATTTTTGGTTACCTCAGTCCATTTTTGGGTTCCTCAATCCTTTTTTTGGTCTCTCAATCCATTTTTGGGTTCCTCAATCTTCTTTAGGTCCCTCAATCCATTTTTGGGTTCTTCAGCCCATTTTTGGGTTCCTGAATCTATTTTTGGGTTCCTGAATCTTTTTTTTGGTCCCTGAATCTGTTTTCGGTTCCCTCAGTCCATTTTTGTGTTCCTTAATCCATGTTTGGGTTCCTCAATCCATTTTTTGTTTCCTCAATCCATTTTTTGGTCCTTCAATCCATTTTTGGGTTCCTCAGAATTTTTTTGGTTTCCTCAATCCATTTTTGGCTTCCTCAATCCATTTTTGGTTCCCTCAGCCCATTTTTGGTTCCCTCAGCCCATTTTTGTGTTTCTCAGAATATTTTTGGGTTCCTCAAAACATTTTTGGTTTCCTCAATCTATTTTGGCGTTCCTCAATCCATTTTTGCTTCCCTCAGCCCATTTTTGGGTTCCTCAATCCATTTTTAAGTTCCTCAATCCATTTTTTGATTCCTCAATCCATGTTTGGGTCCCTCAATACATTTTTGGTTTCCTCAATCCATTTTTAGGGACTTCAGCCCATTTTTGGGTTCTTCAATCCATTTTTTGGTCCATGAATCCATTTTTTGTTTCTTCAATCTATTTTTTGGTCCCTCAATCCTTCTTTGGGTTCCTCAATCTATGTTTTGGTCCCTCAATCCACTTTTGGGTTCTTCAGCCCATTTTTGGGTTCCTCAATCCGTTTTTGGTTTACTGAATCCATTTTTGGGTTCCTTAATCCATTTTTGGGTCCCTTAAACTATTTTTGAGTTCTGCAGCCCACTTTTCGGTTCCTCAGTCTATTTTGGGGTTCCTCAAACCATTTTTGGTTCCTCGATTCATTTTTGCGTTCCTGAATTCAATTTTTGTGTTTCTCAATTCATTTTTGGGTCCTTCAAAACATTTTTGTTCTCCTCAATCTATTTTGGCATTCCTCAATCCATTTTGGCATTCCTCAACGCAGTTTTGGTTCCCTCAGCCCATTTTTGGGTCCCTCAGTCCATTTTTGGGTCCCTCAATCCATTTTTGGGTTCCTCAGAACATTTTTGGGTTCCTCAATCCCCTTTTTGGTCCATGAATCCATTTTTTGTTTCTTCAATCTATTTTTTTGGTCCCTCAATCCTTCTTTGGGTTCCTCAATCTATGTTTTGGTCCCTCAATCCACTTTTGGGTTCTTCAGCCTATTTTTGGGTTCCTCAATCCGTTTTTGGTTTACTGAATCCATTTTTGGGTTCCTCAATCCATTTTTGGGTCCCTTTAAACTATTTTTGTGTTCCGCAGCCCATTTTTCGGTTCCTCAGTCTATTTTGGGGTTCCTCAAACCATTTTTGGTTCCTCAATACATTCTTGCATTCCTGAATTCAATTTTTGTTTTCCTCAATTCATTTTTGGGTCCTTCAAAACATTTTTGTTCTCCTCAATCCATTTTTCGGGCCTTCAGCCCATTTTTGGGTTTTTAATACCATTTTTTCTCCAAGAATCCATTTTTTGTTTCTTCAATCTATTTTTTGGTCCCTCAATGCATCTTTGGATTCCTCAATCCATTTTTGGGTTCCTCAGCCCATTTTTGGGTCGATCAGCCCATTTTTGGTTTCCTCAGAACTTTTTTGTGTTGCTCAATTCATTTTTGGGTTCCTCAATCCAATTTTTGGACCCTCAATCCATTTTTGGTTACCTCAGTCCATTTTTGGGTTCCTCAATCCTTTTTTTGGTCTCTCAATCCATTTTTGGGTTCCTCAATCTTCTTTAGGTCCCTCAATCCATTTTTGGGTTCTTCAGCCCATTTTTGGATTCCTGAACATATTTTTGGGTTCCTGAATCTTTTTTTTGGTCCCTGAATCCGTTTTCGGGTCCCTCAGTTTATTTTTGGGTTCCTTAATCCATTTTTGGGTTCCTCAATCCATTTTTGGGTTCCTCAATCCATTTTTTGTTTCCTCAATCCATTTTTTGATCCTTCATCCATTTTTTGGTTCCTCAGAATTTTTTTGGTTTCCTCAATCCATTTTTGGCTTCCTCAATCCATTTTTGGTTCCCTCAGCCCATTTTTGGTTCCCTCAGCCCATTTTTGTGTTTCTCAGAATATTTTTGGGTTCCTCAAAACATTTTTGGTTTCCTCAATCTATTTTGGCGTTCCTCAATCCATTTTTGCTTCCCTCAGCCCATTTTTGGGTCCCTCAGCCCATTTTTGGGTTCCTCAATCCATTTTTTGATTCCTCAATCCATGTTTGGGTCCCTCAATACATTTTTGGTTTCCTCAATCCATTTTTAGGGACTTCAGCCCATTTTTGGGTTCTTCAATCCATGTTTTGCTCCATGAATCCATTTTTTGTTTCTTCAATCTATTTTTTGGTCCCTCAATGCATCTTTGGTTTCCTCAATCCATTTTTGGGTTCCTCAGCCCATTTTTGGGTTCCTCAGCCCATTTTTGGTTTCCTCAGCCCATTTTTGTGTTTCTAAGAATATTTCTGGGTTCCTCAGAACATTTTTGGGTTCCTCAATCTATTTTGGATTTCCTCAATCCATTTTTGGTTCCCTCAGCCCATTTTTGGGTTCCTCAATCCATTTTTCGGGCCTTCAGCCCATTTTTGGGTTTTTAATACCATGTTTTGCTCCATGAATCCATTTTTTGTTTCTTCAATCTATTTTTTGGTCCCTCAATGCATCTTTGGATTCCTCAATCCATTTTTGGGTTCCTCAGCCCATTTTTGGGTCGATCAGCCCATTTTTGGTTTCCTCAGAACATTTTTGTGTTGCTCAAATCATTTTTGGGTTCCTCAATCCAATTTTTGGACCCTCAATCCATTTTTGGTTACCTCAGTCCATTTTTGGGTTCCTCAATCCTTTTTTTGGTCTCTCAATCCATTTTTGGGTTCCTCAATCTTCTTTAGGTCCCTCAATCCATTTTTGGGTTCTTCAGCCCATTTTTGGGTTCCTGAATCTATTTTTGGGTTCCTGAATCTTTTTTTTGGTCCCTGAATCTGTTTTCGGTTCCCTCAGTCCATTTTTGTGTTCCTTAATCCATGTTTGGGTTCCTCAATCCATTTTTTGTTTCCTCAATCCATTTTTTGGTCCTTCAATCCATTTTTGGGTTCCTCAGAATTTTTTTGGTTTCCTCAATCCATTTTTGGCTTCCTCAATCCATTTTTGGTTCCCTCAGCCCATTTTTGGTTCCCTCAGCCCATTTTTGTGTTTCTCAGAATATTTTTGGGTTCCTCAAAACATTTTTGGTTTCCTCAATCTATTTTGGCGTTCCTCAATCCATTTTTGCTTCCCTCAGCCCATTTTTGGGTTCCTCAATCCATTTTTAAGTTCCTCAATCCATTTTTTGATTCCTCAATCCATGTTTGGGTCCCTCAATACATTTTTGGTTTCCTCAATCCATTTTTAGGGACTTCAGCCCATTTTTGGGTTCTTCAATCCATTTTTTGGTCCATGAATCCATTTTTTGTTTCTTCAATCTATTTTTTGGTCCCTCAATCCTTCTTTGGGTTCCTCAATCTATGTTTTGGTCCCTCAATCCACTTTTGGGTTCTTCAGCCCATTTTTGGGTTCCTCAATCCGTTTTTGGTTTACTGAATCCATTTTTGGGTTCCTTAATCCATTTTTGGGTCCCTTAAACTATTTTTGAGTTCTGCAGCCCACTTTTCGGTTCCTCAGTCTATTTTGGGGTTCCTCAAACCATTTTTGGTTCCTCGATTCATTTTTGCGTTCCTGAATTCAATTTTTGTGTTTCTCAATTCATTTTTGGGTCCTTCAAAACATTTTTGTTCTCCTCAATCTATTTTGGCATTCCTCAATCCATTTTGGCATTCCTCAACGCAGTTTTGGTTCCCTCAGCCCATTTTTGGGTCCCTCAGTCCATTTTTGGGTCCCTCAATCCATTTTTGGGTTCCTCAGAACATTTTTGGGTTCCTCAATCCCCTTTTTGGTCCATGAATCCATTTTTTGTTTCTTCAATCTATTTTTTTGGTCCCTCAATCCTTCTTTGGGTTCCTCAATCTATGTTTTGGTCCCTCAATCCACTTTTGGGTTCTTCAGCCTATTTTTGGGTTCCTCAATCCGTTTTTGGTTTACTGAATCCATTTTTGGGTTCCTCAATCCATTTTTGGGTCCCTTTAAACTATTTTTGTGTTCCGCAGCCCATTTTTCGGTTCCTCAGTCTATTTTGGGGTTCCTCAAACCATTTTTGGTTCCTCAATACATTCTTGCATTCCTGAATTCAATTTTTGTTTTCCTCAATTCATTTTTGGGTCCTTCAAAACATTTTTGTTCTCCTCAATCCATTTTTCGGGCCTTCAGCCCATTTTTGGGTTTTTAATACCATTTTTTCTCCAAGAATCCATTTTTTGTTTCTTCAATCTATTTTTTGGTCCCTCAATGCATCTTTGGATTCCTCAATCCATTTTTGGGTTCCTCAGCCCATTTTTGGGTCGATCAGCCCATTTTTGGTTTCCTCAGAACTTTTTTGTGTTGCTCAATTCATTTTTGGGTTCCTCAATCCAATTTTTGGACCCTCAATCCATTTTTGGTTACCTCAGTCCATTTTTGGGTTCCTCAATCCTTTTTTTGGTCTCTCAATCCATTTTTGGGTTCCTCAATCTTCTTTAGGTCCCTCAATCCATTTTTGGGTTCTTCAGCCCATTTTTGGATTCCTGAACATATTTTTGGGTTCCTGAATCTTTTTTTTGGTCCCTGAATCTGTTTTCGGTTCCCTCAGTCCATTTTTGTGTTCCTTAATCCATGTTTGGGTTCCTCAATCCATTTTTTGTTTCCTCAATCCATTTTTTGGTCCTTCAATCCATTTTTGGGTTCCTCAGAATTTTTTTGGTTTCCTCAATCCATTTTTGGCTTCCTCAATCCATTTTTGGTTCCCTCAGCCCATTTTTGGTTCCCTCAGCCCATTTTTGTGTTTCTCAGAATATTTTTGGGTTCCTCAAAACATTTTTGGTTTCCTCAATCTATTTTGGCGTTCCTCAATCCATTTTTGCTTCCCTCAGCCCATTTTTGGGTTCCTCAATCCATTTTTAAGTTCCTCAATCCATTTTTTGATTCCTCAATCCATGTTTGGGTCCCTCAATACATTTTTGGTTTCCTCAATCCATTTTTAGAGACTTCAGCCCATTTTTGGGTTCTTCAATCCATTTTTTGGTCCATGAATCCATTTTTTGTTTCTTCAATCTATTTTTTGGTCCCTCAATCCTTCTTTGGGTTCCTCAATCTATGTTTTGGTCCCTCAATCCACTTTTGGGTTCTTCAGCCCATTTTTGGGTTCCTCAATCCGTTTTTGGTTTACTGAATCCATTTTTGGGTTCCTCAATCCATTTTTGGGTCCCTTAAACTATTTTTGAGTTCTGCAGCCCACTTTTCGGTTCCTCAGTCTATTTTGGGGT
>JAUMJL010001805.1:0-122742 GCA_033558185.1 Dromococcyx pavoninus
AGAGCCGCGCGACCCCTCCCCGCGCGCCCCTCACCTCCAGCCCCAGCAGCCGAACAGAGGGCACGCGGGGTGGGTGTGACTACAGTGAGAACCCATCCCCCTCCTTCTCCCTCTCCTCGATTGGGGGGGCGGGAAGCCAATCACCGCCGTGCGCCCCTCACCTCCCCCTGATTGGGCGGGGCGGACGCAGGGGGCGTGGCTGCAGTGAGGCCCCGCCCCTGCCCACGGGCGCTGGGCCCCGCCCGCGGTTCCATCGCGGCGCGGGAGCCGCGGGCGGCAGCGGAGCCGGTGCTGTAGCGCCCGGCGGGACCATGGCAGCGCTGAGCAGGGGCGGTGCCGCGGCTCCCCGGCTCCTCGCCGTGGCCTCCTCCTGCGGGAGCTGCAGCCGCAAAGCCTCCCAGTGCTCCGGGGACGGCGGGCACGGGCAGCACCGCGACCTGGCGGCTCCTGGCAGAGCACGGCGTGGCCCCGAGCCCGGCGCCACCGGCAGTAGCGGCGGCAGCAGCCAGCCTGCGCCCAGCGAGGGCAGCGACAGCAAGGGCTACCTATGGGCCAGGTACCACGAGATGAAGAAGCTGGTGTACGGTAAGGGCTGCGTCCCGCGCCGCTCGCCTCGCTCCTGGGGTTTTTCCTCTCCTTTTTGTTCCCCCTCTCTGCATCCCGATCCCTTTCCCCGCGCTGCCCGTCGCTGGGCAGCATCGGAGGTAGAAGCCTTCTTCTTGGCATTGCCATCCGCTTCCACCACCCGCTGGGGTTGGTTAAGGCTGCTGGAATGTCCTGAGCTTCCTCTCCGCATTCTGGGCTTCCATCCGTGAGCACCCGTCTCTGGGAACTCCTTCCCTTTGTGGGCATCCATCTGTGAGGATCCATCTCAGTGATGTTCCCTCTGGGAGCCTCTGCCCTCCGTGGGCCCCCATCTCTGGGAGCCCCTGCCCTCCGAGAGCATCCCTAAGCGGTTCAGGCCGTGCAGAGGAGGTGGGGTTCTTCATAACTGGCCTCCTTAATGCGTGTATTGCTGTGGAGAGTGGGCTAAATGAATGGCTTGTGTCCTTTGTGTCTAAAGAAACATTGGCTGGTGTGCAGAAGTGCAGTTAGACGGGGACGAATGGGCAGTGATGTTGGCTGGAGTGGTGAGGAGCCCAGGGTCCAACTTGTCACTTGCCATTGGCACAACACTGGGCATGGACAAGACCAGTGCTACAGCTGTAAGGGTGTCACCTAATCCTGAGCTCTATTTGTGCTAGAGATGCAAAACACCTGTAACTCATGTTTCCATGTGTGTTTTTGCTTCTCTGACCAAGCAGTTGCCGGGCTCCATCAGGTGCACTGACATCTTGCTAAATTGGCTCCAATCACCAAGTCTGTCCACCTGTAAAACAGGATTGTGGTCTTTTTGGCAGCAGCAGATCTCCACTGAAATAAACTCTCCTAAAAATGTGAAAGGAAAGCTTTTATGACAAACAGGCAGGGAGCTTTTTCTTGCTGATCTCTTGGTTCTCTGAACACTGAAGGTAAAAGCTAGGAGGTGTTTGTGCCTGCTGTTAAATAGCTCTCCCTTAGCTTTTGTTTACCTAAGGCTTTGGAGAAGAAGGCAGCCAGCCATAAGCATCTGGAAGAATTGTCTCACTGTTCTGGCAAGGTCTGTCATTCTCTCCTCCCCCACCCTCCAGAACATGAGATTTGACTTAAATCTGAAGTCCTTCATGATGCACAAATGTAAAGGAATTGGTCACTGATCCATCGGTTGCTCAGCCTGCTGCATCCTGGCTTTTGCAGGCTGTGAGCTGCTTTTCCAGAGCCACTGTAGGCAGTGCAGGGTGCTGACAGGACAGGAACTTGGTGTTAGATCCCCACTCCAAGACTGAGTTGTGGTTTTAGTCCCACCACTTAAAAGAAATTCCGACTTGCAAGACCTGTGATGGTGTTTGGACCTTAATATCCTCAAAGACGTTTTTTCTTTTCCATAGTGGTATTGAAACCATAAATGCAGGGGTGTTAATAGGTTGTGACGTGGTCCTTTGGGAAAAAGTTCACTTTACTGCATAACAGATTGTGAAGTTTGTGTTTACGTGGTTACACTTTATTGGGATGCAAATGATACAGTTATTACTGGAGAGCATCAGCAGGACTGAACACAAAGTGACGTTTGGCAAAGTAATCCATGGGGTACAGGGAAGACTTTTTACAAACCTTCAGGTAACTATTAGATGTGTTAAATACAGAGGCTCTTGTTAGTTTAAAGAATAGCTCCCCGAATCAAAATATCAAGATAGTGCAGCTATTCTAGGCTGGTCAAGAAGAGACATAAATAGAGTGGGTCAAAGTTGCTTTAAACTGTTGCTTTGACAACTGAACTGAGTTGTGCTCAGCCGGTTCCTTTGTTCTTTGATTCCTAACTTTGATGTAAAAGTGAATGTCTGTGGTTGGGTTATGGGTTTGAAAACACCGTCACATCTCAATGCTTATCAGCACTGAGTTTGAGAAGACTCCTGTGGTGTCACCTTCTCCCTCCTCCTCTCAGGCTCCAGCGTTGTGAAGTTCTTTGTCCTGTATTATCAATTATTGCTTTTGGTTTTGGAGAGAGGTCTTGGCCAGGAGAATTTATTGTGTTTTCAGACCAGCTCTTGCTTTCGACCTGATTTATAGAGCGACGTTGCTTTTGTGCACAGAGGGGATTCCAGTGATAAGTGCTGACTGAGTTGGACAGGGCAGGATGTGTAGAGCACTTCTGTGCAGGAAGGCTCGTGGTGGAACAGGTTTGGTGGCCGGAGCCCAGGGAGTGGAGGTTCTCAACTTTGTAGAAACATGAGTCTGTGTTCTGCCAGGCTTGAGATCTGGGATACAAATGACAGCACAAGAGAACTACAGAAAAGGTGCTGTTGAAATCAAATCTCCCCTTAGAGCTGGCTCAAGAGAAGCCATTCTCTTAATTATTCCCCCTACTTTTTGCAACTTTGACTCTTAAGACCAAATTGCATTACGTGTAAGAATTTGAGAATGCTGCTTCTACTTTATGTGCTTTTTTTTCTTTGCCAAAAGGAAATGTATAATCACATTTGTCAGAGGGGTGGTGTTGAGCAGGACTGGCTGTGTTCTGGTTTGAAGGCATCTGAAACATCGAGAAGGGCTGATGTGCTCTCTCAGTAAGCAATGTCTGAAGCCTTGCACTCCAGGAAACATCCAATCCTGAGACTCAATGGAACTGGCAAGGAGTGGGGATTTGGCTGGAAGCAAGCACGTGTGTTTTCCTAGATCTTTTAAACTTGTAGACGTGGCTACGATAAACCAGCTTTCCTAAGGAACCTTTAAATCAGCTGTTAACTTCTTGCCCCTCTGTGTGACAAGCTTAAGTGTGGTTAAATTTGAGAACCACTGGGAACAGAGTCAAGCCTGCAGATAGCAAGGACTTGGTTCGGCATTGATAACGCCGAGGGTGTAGCTCAGAGTTGGTCCTCCCTCTCTTTAGTTTGTGTGGATCAAGAGATACCTTTGCATCTGAACAATTTAAGCCACAGGCAGCAACGTGTGCCCACTGGCTTTGGAAAGGGGAGAGAAGGCACCGCCCCTGTCTGATCACTGCGTTGGTGATTTTGGGGTGGTGCAGGGCTGGTGTTTGCAGTCACATTTGGATTCTGCTTGTGTCTCTAATCGCCAGCAGGCACAAAGATTTAAGGGTTTCACTCTTTGCCAAACCAGGGAAGGGGTCTGGTGCTGTGATAATAAATGCCCTGAGAGTCTCTTGGGGGCTCCGCACGTTTCGTGAGTTGAGGCGTCTATGGATTGAGCTGGGAATGACAATTCACAGCCGGAATGGGAAGTTTGACCAGTTATGTTAACTTCCCAATTCTGTTTTCCTAAATGTAAACATTTTTTTCTTGTGAAGAACTCTTGTCTAGTGCCTTTGTGTATATAAAATATGTAATTTCGGAATGAAGCAGTATTTTTTTAATATTGCTTTTGGTTTGTGTAGATTTCATTGACGAGAAATCCCAAAATATTTAGGCATAATGGCATAACCTCAAGCCTTCCCTCCAGAGTAATTTTCAGCGCTATTTTAACATGGTTTCTCTGTCCTTTAATGTTCTTTAAGTAATATTTCCATCTCCCTGCCCTCTTGGTAGAGGCATCTACTTCAGCTATTTGGAGTGCTGTGCAGGAAATGGTACAAAGCAACACTTCAAAAGCATAAAGACTATTTGGAAGGGAGGAAAAGTGGTGGTTTATCTTTAGAAAGCAAGTCAGTGTGAGCAAAGGGAGCTTTGTGATTGATGAAGAACATGGAGGGTGGTGCCTGTCTGCTTTTCAGGATCATTCCTCTCACCTCTGGGAGCACAAAGGGTGTGAGAGATGGGAGTGAGTTGCCTTTTTTATGTAGTATTCTTCAGTACCGTGCTGGGTCTGAGGCTGAGAAAGAGAAGCGTTTCCTGCATGAGGCTGTTGGTGCCCCTGGGAGCTCAGAAAAATACAGGACGTGCTTGGCACCTCCTGACTGGAGTGTTTTTCAGGTCTGAACGGGCCATATGGTGTCTTGGCGTTTCTAACAGTTAATTATCTGCTTTTGTTTCCATCTCTGCTGTCACATTCAGGATTGAGTGTTATTGCTTCCTAACAGCGTGGGTTATTGCCTGGGAAGAGGCACTTGTGCTGCCATGAAGTTAATTCTGATTTAAGCAGCTGTTTGGGGCCTCATAGTGGTAAAATAAGAGGTGATGTGTTTACCTTGCACTTAAAATGAGGTGTAAAAAATACACAAAATCAAACACACTTTCTCGTGGTCTGCCCTTTGTGCTGAGTTTCATCATGGTTATGCAGACACTTCCCTTAAAACTGTCAGAGTTGCAAACTGGAGCAAATTGTGCAAGTGTGCAGATTCCAGGGGTTTGTATCTATTGCAAGAGCAGTTTTTTCCCCACTGTCCTCAGACGTGCGCACGCTGGTTCTCCCTTAGATCATACTTTGTGGGTGAAGTGCTGAGTAGGCAGTGATTAACTGTGGCTGCCTTTCCAGTTAGGACCCAGATGGAAAGAGGAGTTTGGATTCTCATGCTTTTTTAACAACTAAATCTGGTTTTCATTTTGGTTTTTATTAGCTTTGTAATACATCATAGCTGTCCAGTTTTGGTGTCTTGGCAGAGAAAAGCAAAAGCTATTATTCTTGAAAAATGGCATCTTCATGGTCTTGTCTGATTTGACTTGACCATTGCCATCCCAACTTACACAGAGATCCCTGGCAGAGCAGGTGCTGTGTTCCAGCAGAGCAGCAGCTGGGTCTGCAGCCCAGGACTTTGATTTAGCGCTGAGAGTTTGCAACCACCCAGGTGATTATCTCCAGAAAAAGAGACCATCCACAAAAAAGCAAACCAAAACAAAACCAAAAATGAGCAAACAAACAAGAAACCAAACTTCTCGAATCCTGGCTCAGGAAACCAGGCATGTTTGGGCTCCTCTTGCCTGCGTTCCCAGCTCCTGTCTCTTCCCTGCTGTAGTTTGAACCTGGTGAGAGACTGCCTGAGCTTAAAGAGGAGGTGGACACCTACTGCTCTGTTGAGGAGGATGCTGCAAAAGGACAGCCACGTGTGCACTGTGAGTCTCTGGGCTGACACCCGGGGCTTTTTCCTTCTCTCTAGGAGAGCAGTGACTTTGAAACTACTGTAAAATTAAGGTGGTGTGGAAAGAGCAAGCTGCTTGCAAGTTGGTTTGGTGATGCTGGGTAGGAAACACAGCACAGAGATGTGTGTTGCTTCAGAAAGCGTGCAAAGGGAACGTGTTGTGTGTGAGGCAATGGTGAAAAAGTGTTTTGGGTAGTGTATGCATCTTTTCTCAGCCCTTATGAGGTAAGAGAGAACTTGCTGTGTAAGTTAGTGACAAAACATCTGAGTGAGGCAAGATGATCCGGGCAGGAGGCTGTTGGAGAGCAGCAGAGAGGCTGGCAGGGAGGGGTGTGACTTCATCCAGTGGGTCTAAATGTACTTCATAAATCATCCTGTGGCATGGTTACTGCTTATGCTTCTGATCACAGATAAGACTGGCTTCGTGTGCATGGCAAATCTCAGACTGCCCTCTCCTTGTTACAAAATCCTGCAGCTCCCTTAGCTTTTCCTGACTGTGTTTCTGCAAAAGTTATGGCTGGCCTGTGGTTTTGGATGTAGATGTGTCTCAAGTCTTCTGTGAAAGGAGTTCAGGCAGTGGTATTTTGCTCTGCTCTCAGGCTATTGAAGTGTGTTGTCATAAATCTGTTGGCAAACGGTGAGTGTTGGAAGAGTTGGCCTCCCTGTAGGAATGGGGTGGCAGCAAGTGGGGTGCATTTGTTGTTTAAAAAAGTACTTTTATTAGAAGAGGAAAGCTCTGCATATTTGCACTTCGAGTTGTGTCATTTTCCTTGTGAGGGATTAAAATAACCTGCAAATCCCGCATATGCTTATGAAAAGATCTTCCAACAAATTATCTAGAGGTGAGGGCAGGAAGTGGAGCTCTGTTTGTGGTGCAGAGAGCATTTGTGATGAGATGATGAAAGTTGTGATTGTCTGAATTCTATTTCCCATCTTTTAAAATCCTGATGGAAAGTAGTCTGATTGCATCTGCTCTCTTCAGCCTCTGCCAGGAACTTTGCCACCAGCAGAGTCACTGAAAGAAGGCTCTTGTTCCTGCTGTGTCACCAGTAAGTCAGCCCTCCTGCCTTAAAATACTGCTTTCTTTTCTAGTGATTCCTCTCTCCTTTGGCCTTCAGATGCAATTAATCAGATCAACTAAAGTGAGTTAGGAGGGAGGGATGGGTATGGTTTGTAACACATCTCTTCCCTGGAAAATAAATATTAGGATATATCTGAATGCTGTTTCTTTGGATTAGTGCTCACAAGTGTAATTTGGACTTTTGGACGTAAATTCTGTGCTCATTCCAGACAAAGTCTTTGTTGGGAATGGCTGGTATCTCTTTCAAATAAGTTTGTTTTGTTCTAGATTGAGATGAACACCCTGGAAGATGGTCAAGGCCAGGTTGGATGGGGTCTTGAGCAGCCTGGTCTGGTGGGAGGTGTCCCTGCCCATGGAAGGGGGGGCTGGAACTGGATGGGCTTTGAGGTCCCTTCCAACCCAAACCATTCTCTGATTCTATGAAACTTGGGTTTATAGCCAGGAAGCACTGAAGATCAGCACAGGGGCTCTTGCTAAAACTTAAGGTGGGAAGGGGAAAGAAGATCCTGCTGCTAATGCGGATCTGGAAAATGTCTGCACTTTTCCTATCATTCAAAGGGAAAATCACCCATCTTTGAAGGGGGAGGAAATGTCTCCTTCCCCTCTCTGTCCCCCTGTGTGGATGTGACCAGGCAACCTTCTACAGGGAACTATTTTTATTGCTCTTTCTCATCTTGCAACGGGACAGCTTTGGTGGAATGGGAAGCTGGGAAGTCTGTTCCTGTCTCTCTCATTGTGGTGTAGCTACAGCTCTGTGCTCTGAAAAGGATGCACAGGTCACTTAACTCCATTTTCCCAGTAGTCTGGGAAGCAAAGTGGTTTTCACCACATGCATAGTGACAAACCACACGCAGGGACTGAGCTGTTCCCACAGCTGTTTATCAGAGGAAAGCAGATAACTTGTTGTTATCAGCGTTAGGTATGCCAAGAGCGTGGATTCATGTGGTTTTTTTACATTTTCTGGTGTTTGTACAAACATTTTTACATTTTCTGTTATTTGTACAAACATTTTTTATGTTTTCTGGTGTTTGTATCCTGCCCACTAATAACAAATAATAATAAAAACAGCTGTAGTGGGCTGGTATCTCTTTCAAATAATTTTGTTTTGTTCCAGATTCAGATGAAGCTTGGGTTTATAGCAAGGAAGCACTAAGGAACCAGCACAGGGGCTCTTGCTAAAAGCTGAAAGGGTTGCTGAGTGAGAGTTGTTCTGTGAATTCTGACTGCTTCTATGAGAAATAAAAAAAATGCCAAAAGGCAAACCTCAGTGTTTCTAATTTGAAGTAATCTGGGTTTCTCAAATGGGAGCGTGAGCCTGTTTGTCTCGCTCAGTTTTTAAGTGAGGGGCATGTGTTTTTCTGGTGACATATCACAGCTACCTTTCACTTGGAGCCTGCAGAGAATGCAGCTGCTGTGAGCTGGAAATTTGACACTTCAAAATCTCAGCTTTCCTTTCTTCATGTAGGCCAAGGACCCGTGGACGTTGTTTTGTGGCGTCCTGTGAAAGGGGACAACACCATCAGCAGACACAGCCAGGGTTTTTTTTCCAGGGAGGATTATTTGAGTGGGGGAACAGCAGCACTGTGCTCCTTTGCTGCTGCTCTGGGCTGCTTCCAGCAGCTCTCGGGTTCAGAAGGGACAGTTGACATTTCAGTGATCCTCTCAGTTTCTCTAAACTCTCCCTTTTCCTTTTTCTTAGATCTCCTTCCACCAGGAGTGTGCAATCTCCTCAACCCCGCCGCTATCTACGCTAACAACGAGATCAGCCTGGGGGATGTTGAGATCTATGGCTTTGACTACGATTACACATTAGCCCAGTATTCTAATTTACTGCACTCCATGATTTTCAACACTGCCAGAGACATCCTAATAGAACAATTTAAGGTAATGATGTGCTTAGAACTTCCACTCGTCTTTGGGGCGCCCCAGACGTGCTTGCAAAATGCCTCATTGTGTGCATGTGTCAATTACTTGTTTTATTGAGACAAATATGATGTTTCACAATCTTTGATTGCAGAAAGTTTGTTTGTATGTGGAATTAATTTCCTTCGAGACAATTTACCACGCTCTGCCTTCCTGAGGTTTTATAAATACGGAGCAGGAACCTTGAGCTAGAAAGTTCTGATATGTTTTGCTTAACTATGGAAACAATGCCTACGGAATTGCTGGTGATGGATAAACATGGACCATGGGCCAGCTCTGGAGCTGTACAGGATTTGACATGTGTGAGTCAATGGGTGATGCTGTATGGCAAGTCCAATATTGGCCACCCTGTTTGCAGTAGTTGACTGGAATTGGTGTTTTCATAGAATCATAGAATTGGAAGGGACCCAAAATGATCATCAAGTCCAACTCTTGTCCCTACATAGGACACTCCCAACGCTCCTCGTCTTTTTAGAGGCGCTGTGCAGTGCCTTTGCTTTTCCAAATATGTGCATTGAATGGAGCTTACTGGAAATCCTGACTGTCTGAGTGAAACATTTTACTAGTGTCCTTTACATGAGAGAAACTAGTTTTGTGGATCCTGATCTTTTATGTCTTTCTGCATTCATCCACTTCCTTTGAGGGGGCTAAGTGACCCCCTGTTCCTTGGTCTGTTTGTTTCCATGGGTTGAGATGACTGGTAGGCCTAAGCCAGCTCAACAGGAGAAATAGTTTTGTTGCTAACCCAGTGCTTATGGCTCTAATGATGTCACTGTCTCTCTTCCCAGTATCCAGAAGGGCTTGCGAAGTATGACTACATCCCAGGGTTTGCCATACGTGGACTTCACTATGATGTACAAAAGGTAACCTGCATGAAGTTCACTCTCCTGGGCTTTGTCTTCCATTTTGTTTTTAGTGGAAATGCTTTGTGCCAGTGCTTGTGATAACATCAATCACCAAACTGTCAGTGAGTCTGGGTGGCTGGACTTTACATTGGGTGGCTTCTTCTTGCTTATCAACCCTCCAAGGGAAAGGTGTCCTTTGTGTTTGGTGGCCTCTAGCAGAATGGTGCATTCTAGCAAAGGCCTCTGGTAAACAGCCTTGCCAATTTAAAAGTCAGTTAATTCCATGAGCTAATTAATAGAGAAAGCTTGTTTGTGTGATCATTTCTGTCTTTCAGGAAATTTAAACAACAAAACTCAATCCTGCATCTACAAGTGCTTGCCAGGAGCAAGGGCATTATGTCTTATTCCAGTAATAGACTTGACTTGTCAGGAGAATGCTTTAGGAAGTCTTTCCCGCTCCCACCCTGAATAATAGGACTGCCTGGAAAAAGATCCCGGCAATTTGGGATGAAAGCCTCGTGGAAGCAGGGGCAAGCAAAGTGCAAGCATTAGCTTTAACCCTTCTCAGTGCTTTGGAACGATTCCCTGGAAGCCTGGTGCCCAGTGATGTCTGGCTGCTGCGGCCGGAGCCGGGCAGCCGCGTGGGAGCACAGCAGAGAAAGTTGCTTCACTGTAGTAGCTTTTCATATGTTGAGCTTTGAGCAAATTCAGGGAAGCAGGCAGTACAGGCTGGAGTGTCTGTGCTGTTCTCCAGCAGTGGGGAAGAAAGAGAATGAAGAATAAAAATAGAGGGAGTTTGCTTGTGTCTTTTGTCCTAACTGAGGTGGCAGCCTGGCAGCAAACAGCCCGTGCCTCACACTTTACAAAGTAAGAAGTAGATCTGTGAGAGGTTGAAGCTTCTCTGTTTATATCTCTGGCTGATGTATCAGAGGAACACAGATGTGACCAGCCTAGCCCAGCCAAGCACCCTTTGGGTGAGTAGAAAGTGAGAACTCTGTTTTCAGATCGGGATCAGAGTTTGCAAAAGGCTGAAAAACTGGGTGGTGCCTGTCTAGCCAAATCTTTCAGCATATTTGCCTCACGAAGTAGTGGGAGGTCTGCCCGTGGTGTAACAAGCGGCTCTGATACGGTATTGTGATAAAAGAAGGTGCCTGAAGGTTGTGCGTGCTCTGTGGAATCGGTTAGAAACAGCACAAATGATGTGATGCTGTGTCCTTGTTCGAGTTGCAGAGCATCCCAGTTCAGTGTGAGGCTGCTTCCATACCCTGAGAACTTGTGTTAATGACTTCGGAACGATGGATTGATGAGAAGGGCTCACTTGTGAATAGGGGGGTCTGGTACAAAAAATGCACAGAAAGCTCTGATGTTGCCAGTCTGGGCTGCTTGTGAACATCTTTTCTTAAATGTCTGTTGTGGAGGGGGAGAGCTCTTGTGTAAAGAAAATAATTGGGCACTGCTGCGAAACTTGCCCGCTTGGGTCTGCTTAAGATAAACTGATGAGAAATAGATCCCTTGTGCACACAAAGCTCCTTTGGAATGTGTGTGCTTTTAGAAGGGAGATAAGAAGACACTGTCTTGAGTCACAGAAACATTGTTCTCTCCATTTGTGAACGGCATCCCTGTCCACAAACTTTGGAGTTTAGCAGACAGTGGTATTTTGGCTCACAAAAAGGTGGTCTTTTGCCAGAAAGGTGAATAAAATTGTCTGTAAAAATGAATTTCACAGTGGGTAAAAGTGGCTGAAGAGCAAGTGCAGCTTGAAGTACATACATGGGATGTTTATATTGAATTTTATTCTGTCATTTGTGTGGAACTTGACACTTAAAGTCTCACCTGCCCATTCTAACAGTAAATATCCCTTATCACAGAGCCTTCTGATGAAGATCGATGCTTTCCATTATGTCCAGCTGGGGACAGCGTATAGGTCTGTCAGCTCTGAAAATCATTTTCTAAACGCCCAGCTATGCAAAGGTGGATTATGAAATCTGAATTCATGGCATATGGTTGGGTTTTTTTCTTGTGCAGGGCACAGTCTCATCTGGCTTATCCTGTTTGCACTTGCTTCAAATGCTCACCTGGTGTATAATTGCAGGGAGTTATTTTTCTCAAGCATTTCAAGCCAAGTGTGGGTGGGAGGGCCTGGAGCGCGCCGTAATGGTTAATGACACATCTGGTCACGTATTCTGCGTACTCTCCATGTCCCCAGGATGCCTGGGTTAACTTCAGTGAGCAAACAGCACCGCTAGGAAGGGACTCCTCTGTGTTTGGTCCACGTATGGGCCTGTCCTCTCCAGGCAGAAGCAGTTCCCAGCAGTGATATGCATTGCCTTGGCACAAAGCTAAGAGGAGACTGGTCTGGATGTGCAAATATAAAATTATAAGCAGTGCAGACATGTCAGTAAAATAATGATGCATCAGAGTATGGGCTCAGTTTAAGGCCTTAGGTTGTCCTGTTTTTCCTTCCCTCCAAGGAGATCTGGGTATTTTTTGAAATTAAGTGGCTGAAACAGCACAGAGCAAACTTTTCTCCATGAATTTTGAGACTGGGAGAAAACCTTGCCCCAAAGTGGAGTGGGGCTGGTGTGTAAGAAGTAGTAAATTCATAGATACCAGTAGCAAAGCTCCTGTAAATCTGTGTTGTGTTTCCTGAGCATGGAAGCCAGTGTTGTTTTTCCTTGAACTCTGCCCTTCTGCTGTTAAGCTTCAGTTACAGTAAACACTCTAAGAATATTAAGAAGGGAGTTTCATAATCAGAGAGAATTGGCTTCTTTGAATTGAGGCTTTTGGGGGGTGGGAGGGAGGGGTTGGTGCTGCCCCTTATTTCACTTCAGCTTCATAAAGGGATTTTTAGCTAAACACATTTAAATTCCTTTTCCCTATTATCCATTTTTATTTGTCTTCGTTTAAGTGTCCTTTTCGTAAACTGTCCTTTGTTTTTGAGCACAACTGAGGCAGCTTTATAAAACCTCTGGGAGGCTGTAGCATGGTTGAATAGGAGAGGAGAAAGGGAAAGCTGCTGATTGCTGAGTACATTGTGCAAGAGGCAGCACCTGCAGCAGATAACCAGGTGTGCACTAATGGGACAGCTCAGCCACACCTGGGATTGCAGTGTCCTGGGGAAATGATCTGTTGAATGGTCTTGGGGAAGGACTTTGTTTTGCATTGGAAAACTGAACAGGAAGGGAACCTCGTTTTGAGAGAGCTCTTTTTCACTTAACGGTGATGCCCCTCGTGGAAGCAGCCTCTCCAAACCAGTTCCCCCAGTGCTGCCAAAGCCAGGAGGCTGGGCTGGGCTGGTGGGGCAGCAGCTTGAGAGCACACAGAGAGAGGCCTCTCTCTGACCTCTGCTGGAATGTGGATAAATCCCCTCAATTAACTTCAAGGAGCAAACAAGGTATCTGAGGAATGTCTCTGGAAAGATTTTATGTGAATCTTAAGAAGGCATGGAGCTGCCAGGCTCTCTGGGTGTCTGCCTTGTGCGAGGAAATGTGTGCCTTGTAGAAAGGAGCCTGTTTGTCCTGTCTTCTCTTTCTCTGCAGTTTGTAGTTCTGGGCAGACTGGTGGTTATTGACAGACTCTTTCTGTTGGTTTGTGTCTAGAGGACTGAAACCAGTGCCGGATGAGGAGGTGATCGAACTCTACGGTGGAACACAGCACATCCCCCTGTACCAGATGAGTGACTTCTATGGCAAGGTACTGGACCCCCTTTGCTACTGTCCTGGCAGCTCTTTTAGCAGCTAGGAAAAGAGTGAATTGTACCAGTATGTAAATGGCTCCAGCCTCCCTTGTTCTCCAGAGGCTCAGTCCCTAGCGAGCTGCACTGTGTGTTTTTGTTCTAGTGGGAATTTGCCCCAGAGGTTATTTTGCAGTTTAGCATGTGAAAGCCATCTGTGAAGCTTTCCTAAACACCAGGGCTATTGGCCTGAAGACTGACTGGGAGATGTCTGCTGCTTGTTTCCTGGCCAGATCTGGCTCCCAAGGGCAGCCCTCAGTGATGGTGGGGGGGGGGGTGGGGGGTGTAGCAGCAGGGTGCTTGCAATGCTTTTCTGTCTTTGATTTTGGGAAGGGGTTTTGTCCTTCCTCAAAGGGATCTCTCTCCACACCTCTTCAGAGTGGGTATTATTCATAGAATTGGCATCTGTGAGTGCTGAGGGGGTTTTTTAGGCAGAAAAGCTTACTCTCACAGTAAAGCATTGAAATTCTGTCTGTAGGAGCTGTGGAAATCCTTTGGTTGCCTGACCTAGAGGAAGTTAGGAGGCACTTTTCTTCCTCAAGTGTCTGGTGTGGTGCAGGGGGTAAGCAGGGACCATTCACATCCCTTTCCCCCCCCAGAACTGCTTTGTTTCTTGCCCTTTGTTAGTTCAGTTGCCTTAGGGGAAGCTCGGAGAAGGGCAGGCTTCCTCTCCTGTATCTCTTTGAGGCTGCCGAGCGAAGTCTCCAGCATGGTCACTTTTTGATTTCTCTTTCTCTCTTGGGAACAATTAATCTGAGTGGTTGCTTTCTGGGTAAGTATATGCTCACTTGATAGCTCAGTGTTGTTTCCAGCTGTGAAATAGGACGTTTCTGTTTAGAATGTGGTATCTGCCTGTAAACTGCGCTTGATTTCGCTGTGCAACTCTCCTCACTCCTGCCAAACCTGAGATCATTTCACCTTTCTTTCTAAATAACTGTAAACGTGAAATCTGCTTTGAGTTGTGGCTTTTTGTAGGACCAGGTGCCAAGGTGCCTTTCTGTGCTGCTTTGTACATACAAGTGGCAGCTGACAGGATGAGAGGAAATGCCCTCAAGTTGCACCAGGGCAGGTTCAGACTAGAAAATTCCTTCACCAGAAGGGTTCTCAGGCACTGGAGCAGCTGGAGGTGGTGGAGTCACCATCCATAGAGGTGTTTAAAAGACAGGTAGATGAGGTGCTCAGGGATATTGTTGGACAGGTACGGTTGGACTCGATGATCTCAAAGGTCTTTTCCAACCAGGTGATTCTATGATTCATTACGAGGTGTGGTGTTTTCAACACTAACTACATGAAAAAAACAAAATCTGTTATAACATTTGGCCACAGTATAGGGATAGCAGCTTATTCTTTGCAAAGAGGAAAATCTCCTCTCCTAATAATGTAACGAACTCCATAAACTAATGGGTGGACCCCAAAGAGAACCAAAGCAAATACAACCAGCAATATCTGCTCAATCTGTGCCACTAATGCATTAGTGGGAGAGCATCTGGGTTGAGGTGAGTGCTGGTGTGAGCAGGTGCAGTGCAACTGGTGTGGAATGAGGCTTTAGCAGGGGTCTTTGATCTTGTCCTCCTGACTGCCACACTGATGTCACTACCTGTGTGGGTAATGGGAAGGTCTGCCAGGTCAGTGATTCCAGGCAATGACCCGTAAGGCAAGTGGGACTAATGCTGACATAAATATTCTCCCTTAAGGGTTTTCTTGATCCTCTGTTGGCAAGAGTGCATGGATAGCTGATGGCATCCCAGCCCCTGCAGTGGGTGCACACAGATCTCACCCAGTGTTAGACAACACAACTACTGTGGCTTTTGCTGGAGGACTGGTGCTGGCCTGTAATGAAGGTGGGGAACTTGTGGGTGCTGTGGAAAGAGCATAGGTAGCGTTCTGTCTAAAACTGTGGTCCAGTTTTCATCCAGAATCGTGTCAGTATGTCTGCTAAAAGGAAGCTGAGGCCACTAAAGGGAGGGGAAGAGGCTGGACTTGCCTTAGGATAATGGCAAAAGGCACAAAACCAAAATCAAGAGTTTATTGCCTACAAGGTAAATCTTTGCTGTTAACATTGACCATTTAACTGTCTCCTCTCTGCTGAAGATCTTGCTGGAACATGTCACTGCTCTGCTAAATCTCATTTCAGTAAGAACCGCCTGTCTGTGTCTCTCTTGCTTCTTTCCCAGAACAGGGGAAAAAACTGGGGGATGTTTTCAGGAAATTAAGGGTTTGCTAGTGGGAGAAGTGTTCCCTTAGCAACCAGACATCTGAAAGAACAGAAGTCTGTTGAAAAGATTCAGTGAGTATTGCTAAGGAGCACCACCCGGTGTGAAATGTGGCCCAAACCAGAGGATGTTCTTTGTCTTCTCTTCTGCTGTAGGTCAAGTTGTCCTGTGCTGGATGGATGGATAGGATTGTGTAACCCTCAGCACACCTGACATAGCTTTTGATCGCAGCATTTTTTGGTAACAGACCTCAGGCAGATGCTGTTTGTTATTCCTTTGCCCTTTTGCATCTTCTTTCTAGACCCCAGTGCGTGTTGTCCCAGCATTGCCTTTAGACAGCGCTGCAAACGCACTGCCAGTCTCTTCTGCCCTTGGAAGACCAGACTAAATGGGAGATTGTTACATCCCAACATGACAGGGGCACGTGTTTGTCATTAGGCAGCGTGTGCCCTCTGTCAGCTCCCATCAGCTGTACCTTCTGTGATCTTCAAGGCGCTGCTTTCATGTCTGTCTGTCACCTGGCTGTGAATTTATCACCTTCTGATGGGGACCAGTGTTATCCTAGAGAGCTGCAGCTTTGTGGCTGTCAGTCACAGATAGCTCGAAGCTCACAACCTTAGGCAGCCCTGGATACACCTACAGACTGGGGTGTGAGAGGCTGGGGAGCAGCCCTGCAGAGAGGGACCTGGGGGTTCTGGTCAGTGGCAAGTTGAACAAGAGCCAGCAGTGAGCCCTGGCAGCCAAGAGGGCAACCGTGTCCGGGGGGCATCCAGCAGGGCATCGCCAGCCGGGAGAGGGAGGGGATTGTCCTGTTCTGCTTTGCACTGGGGAGGCCCCACCTGGAGCACTGGGGTCAGTTTGGAGTGACACAGTAAAAAAAGGACATAAAACTACTGGGGAGTGTCCAGAGGAGGCCACAAAGCTGGGGAAGGGTCTGAAGGGGAAGTCGCATGAGGAACGACTGAAGGTACTTGGTCTGTTCAGCTGGAGAAGAGGAGACTGAGAGGGGATCTCAGAGCTGTTTGCTGCCTCCTCACAAGGGAAGGGAGTGAAACAGATGCTGAGCGCTTCTCTCTTGTGACCGATGATAGGACTAGAGGGGATGGCAGGAAGATGTGCCAGGGCAGGTTTAGGTTGGATATTAGGAAGAAGTTCTTCACCCAGAGGATGGTGGAGCACTGGGACAGCTCCCCAGGGAAGCACTCAGGGCACTCAGTCTGCCAGCATTCCAGAAGCATTTGGCCAATGCCCTCAGTCCCCACGGTGTGAATGTTGGGGGTGCCCTATGTAGGGACAGGAGTAGGACTTTATGATCCTTTTGGGTCCCTTCCAGCTTGGGTAATGCTATGATCTGTGATGTGACTGGATTGCCAACATGTCTCTGGTGGCTGGGTTCATCGAGAGGTCTGTGTGCTTCCCAAATTGCTTTTCACATACCAGACCTTGGTAACAGTTCCCTTGGCTGATCTGGAATTTCAGTGATGAAAGATGGAAAAAATGGATTCCAGCTTTAGCTGAGCAGTGAGAGTCACTGTAGTCCTCTGCACAGGTGGCACATACTGAAAAAACAAGCTTTGGTTTACTGGGTGGACCCTCTGGAGCCAAAGTTGGCTGTCCACCTGCTGCTGGTAGGTTTGTGATTGCTAGACAATAAAAATAGCAAAAGTATGGAAGAGCTGCAACCTTGCCTAATGCAAAGTGGCCTGGTTTGGATGAGCCAAGGGGCACCTCCAGCAGGGGCCACAGCTGCTTCTGTAGCAGCTGTAAGTAATGCCACGAGGCCAGGTGGGAGGCAGAGGGCACGGGGCTGAGATAAAAGTGTCTAGGACTGACTCCTTGCCTCCTCCACTTTCACCCCGGGGTGTTAATGATGCTGCCTTTGTTTAGTGCTTTTTGTGAAGGAGAAAGTCTCTTGCCAAGTGTTAATGCATTAGGTTAGTCTTTTGGTTGAAAAGCACTACTTGCTGAGTGACTGGGACTTCCCACACCAGTGCTTTTCTTTCTGTTAGCCTGGAACTCTTCCAGGTAGTGCTGGGTCACACGAGTTTGTTGGCTTGATTTTTTTTTTTCCCCCCCCCCTGAGTATTTTGTTTAATGCATCCCCTTCATTTTTTGCTTTCCAGGGTCCCTCACTTAAGCAGTTCATGGACATTTTTTCTCTTCCTGAAATGACTCTGCTCTCTTCAGTCATTGATTACTTCATAAATCACGGCATTGAGTTTGACCAGGTGCATCTTTACAAGGATATATCTGTAAGTAAATACCCCCTGCCCCATAGCTCACACCAAATCAGAATCATGGGCTCTTTGGCTTGTTAGCACCAGGGAGCTCTGCAGTACCCAGGGGCTGTTGTCAGTAGCCTAATACTGCAGTGGTGTTGCCCCTTTAGATTAAAACATGGTCAGGGAATATTCCAAGCTGTGTTTGCAGAACACATTCAGTTTGTGTCTCTGCTGCAGAGCTGTTGCTGGACGTTATCTCTTGCAGGCTGCTCAGGTTGAAGGTCCTTCCGTGGGAAATATGTCACAAAGCTTGTGTAAATGTTTTCTGGTTCTGCAGGCTTGTAAGCTCTGTGTTTTCCTGTTGGTGTCTCATTTTTCAAAAGGGCTTGGTGTGACTGTACCAAACAGTTTGCTTTGTACAGCGATCGTAGTGAAACACCTGCCTGTGCCTGCTCTGAGAATCCACCCTTTCCCTTTGCAGCTACAGAGTAGTTTGATCCCTTTGGGGTGTTTTCCAGTGCATCCCTGTGCTGTTCAAGAGCCAGTTGCTTACTCCAAGGTGTAAACTGTGCCCTCCAGCTCCACCCCTGGCATTTTAAAGGGCTTTGTGGGATTATCAGCATTGTTAGGGGGCACTGTTTGACTTCTTGGTTACTGTTTGACTTCTTGGTTAACGCTGTGGGCAAGATTTAAGTGCTTGAGTTTATTGCCCTGGGTGACTTCTGATGACAGAGGGTGCATCTTCCTTGTTAGCCAAGCCTTATCACACACATTTTTCATGGAGAGGGGCTTTTGATTTGTACCTCGTGGGAATCTTTTGCTCAGCCACTGGCAGCAGCCCACACGGATGCTGTTCAGGGTTCCTGGGAGGGTAGTGGAGCTCCACATCTGCACTGCTGCTGTTGTGATAAGGATCCACGCTGCCAGCTTTGCTGCAACCACTGATTACAGCTCGTGTTCAGCCCTTCTGTTGGTGTTTGATAAGAACATGCAAGACCTTAATGTCTTTCAGGGGTGTTTGTTGTTGTTTGTTTGGGGAAAATGGGATGAGGGGATACAGCTGAATCCTGAAACCTTTTGTCAAGAGTGTCCTCTGAGCCTTCTTTTGGGGTCAAAGTGGACTTGTTCCTAAATGAAATGTTGAGAGCAGGTGGGTGGTTGCCTGCTTGGTACAGGGTAAACGTGCTCAAGGCCCAGAGCTCCTAAGTGCTAGTCCTGGCTTTTGTCCTTTGCTGAGGGATGTGGTTATTCCTGAGGACTGGCTGAGGCAGGTGAAGAGAGCTCCAACAGATATTCTTGTGCCAGTGCCTGAAGTCTGTAGTGAAAAGGTGGGGACTGACCACTCCCACCAGAGGAGTTGTGTTTTTTTTCTTATACCATGAGGATAAACAAACATTTTTTCAAAGCTTAACCCTCTGAGTGCAAATGTTAAGAGGTGATTTGCAGAGGTGAGCACAGAGATCCTGCTGACCAAGGGCACTCGCGTAGGCCCAGCTCTCGCTGCCGCGCAGGCTCACGGCAGCTTCAGGTGTGTCTGAACCTCAGGCTCTCCTGACTCTGTGTGTTTGGGAGAGGCTGAGTGCTAAAGACACCGTCAAAAGGGCAGACCCTGAGGCAGTGGTGAAAGCTGAAGCTGATGTGTAAACCAAGAAGTCTGTCACACCAGTTTGGTTGCTTCATATTTGAGTTTACCTGTACAGTTCACCCAGCTTTTCTTGAGCCCTGTTTGACACCTCCCCAGGCTACCAAGATTCTACTGCAGGAACCTTGTAATTATTCCCATTTCTTTTTTTTTTTGTTTGTTTGTTTTCTTTTGCTGCTTTTTGTGGGGCAGGGGTTTAGGGAAGGAGCCCACTGGAATCTTTCTGCTTTGCAAAGGTAGTTTTGACACAAATTCAAAGCATTTTTTGCTTTTGTTACCAGTGCTGGTCAAAAGAAAGTTGTTTTCTTGTTAGAAGAGACTCCTAGAAGTCTGTTTTGAAGTCTGCCTCCTCCTTTTTTGTCCTTCAGCTGTAAATTCTGGTTCTTTCTCAGCCTGAAGGAAATTATTTTTGGGGTGACGAGCAGGTTTCACCAGCACTGCCATGAGAGCAGGTGACTGCAGTGATGTCTGCAAGTGTCCCGAGCAATGTCAGTGGCAAGTGTGGGAACCCAGGGCAGCTCCCAAAGGAGTGCACATAATGTAACAAGGATTTAAGAGTCCTGGGGAAAAGCAGCATTTGTTTACCTGTGTAAGTTGTCAGGGATGAAAACAGTACCATTAAAACATTTTGGAGATGCAAGCACTGCTAAATGTGTTGCTGCTCTGGAAATGGTTTTGTGTATCTGGCATATCTCATTGGATGGGGAATTGGGAAGAATCTCGGTTGGGTGTGTCCAAAAATGTGTTGCATCTTGGCCTCTGGCCTGGAAAATACAGGGTATTTGGATGCCCTTGACAAATATGTTTTAACTTGCCTCCCTCCTAAAAACTGGGCAGCTCTGTATTGGCAAAACCCCTTCATCTTTCCTGGTAGGAGCTTCTGCTCTGTCTGTGCTCACTGGCCCTCCCTGGTTTGTTGGGATCATTTTGGAATGCCAGATGCTCACCTCTGCTCCTGTTTGCCTCAACCATGCCCCCATCTTTTGGGATGCATTTGGCAGAGCTTTCACAGGCCCAGGGAGGAAGAAAGTCAGATGGTGTCTGTGCCACTAAATGGTTTTGGAGTTGGTAACAGTGTGTTAACATGTGCTGGTTTCCAGGAGCACGAAGGAAACTGTGCTTTCATGGGTAGGTTTTGAGGTTTCTCCTCTTGTACTGCATCAGCTGAGCTAACCACTGTGTTCTTCTTTTTGGCACGTTGGTGAGCCTTGCTGTAAAAGCCCCTCTGCTTGGCATTAACGTAACTGTTGCTTGTTTGTGAAGAGAGGGGACATGTCATTGCTGTATTGGTCCTCAGTGATGGCAGAAGGTTTGCCTGCTGGGAAATGGGAATGCCATATGCAAAACTGAAACATTTCTTCCCTCCCTTTTCTCTAGGATGCTATTAGAGATGTACACGTGAAAGGAGTGATGTACAAATGGATTGAAAAAGATATGGGTGAGTTCAGTAGAGCTCTTGTGCCAAATCCTTTTTGAGGTGTCTGGTACTGTGTGGTGTTCTGAGAGAGGTGACTGTGTAGGTCCTGCACACAGTCACAGGAGTCAGGGGGACACGGATGTTAATGAAGTACTTCATTGTGGCATGGCTGAGGCAGCTGAGGGGTAGAGGGGCATTAAGAACCAAGTGGTGGAGGATCTATCTTAATGGAGCAAACAGGTACCTCGTTGCTTGTGCTTCTGTTTTCCTTCATCCTGTAAGTGAGGAGTGAGGGTCCTTGGCATGATGTGAACGTGCAAAGGCACCACCTGGGAAGGCTTTCTGGGCATTCAGGGGAAAGAAAGCTCCTGGTAGCAATGTGACCTGGAGTGGTTGTGCCCATCCCTCATGATGGGTTGGTATCAGCCCTCTTTCACCAACCTTTTCGGTTTCTCAGTCTTTCCCTTCCCTCTAGATGGGATTGATGAGGATGAGGAAGGCAATTTTGTCACCACGGTGGTTCACAATCTCAAGTCTTTTGCATCCCTTTTTGGTACAGGGGCAGGGTTTGGGTTTGTTTTTAAAGGAATGTGGTTGTGACTTATGCCAGTGTTCTTGTCTGTCTTACTGCAACACAGAGCAGTACATTCTGCACGGGGATGAAATCTATGCTGTGCTAAACCGCCTGGTGAACCACAAGAAGAAACTCTTCCTCATTACCAACAGCCCCTTTAGCTTTGTGTGAGTACCATTACTGCACATGGATGGGTCGCTACGCTGCAGCACGAGCTGTGCAGCACAGTCACATCTGGAAGAGGGTTTTGTGGCATCAGACACGAGATCGCTCGCTGGGGTGGGTTGTGGTGAACATTGCACCCACAGCGCTCTCTACATCATTGACTTTCACTTTTTGAAGAAGACAAGGCTGTGGCTGGCCACAGCGTGACATTGCTGCCACTTTGGATTACCTCTGGCAGCTTTTGCTGCTTCACAGCCTTCTCTGGACTTCCCAGAGAGTGGGACAGCTTGAAACAAAGTGGTACCTCCATCCTCCATGCAGCGAGACAGCCTTGGGGGATTCACAAAGCTCTGTTTTCCTCTCTGTTACCGAAATGGGAATAAATTTAGGACAGACTGTTGTAAAGTGTTGGGGGAAAGAAGAGTACTGGATTTGTTAACTTTCCTGCTCCTTTTCCCTCAGGGACAAAGGAATGAAACACATGGTTGGCAAGAACTGGCGGGACTTATTCGACATGGTCATTGTGCAAGCTGACAAGCCCAACTTCTTCACGGATCGGCGGAAGTACGTGTCCTGGGGCAATGCTGCGCGTGGCTTTGGACCCCTACCCCTGGAGTAAACCCTTTTACCTCCCAAAAGAGCAGTTATTTTCTCAGCATAATATAAGTCCAGTGGGCATCCAGCCTGCCACTGCCTCCTCTGATCCTCTGAGGAGATGAAAACAAACCAGTCTGAGAATAAGTGGCTAAAATGAGTAGTGCCAAGCAGAAAGTGTGTTTCTAAGACTGGCTGTCTTAAACCTCATCAGTTTTGTCGTGGTCTGGCCTTAAGTTAGATTTTTAAGGGTAAAATGTACTTAAATCTTCAGAAAGAAAAGAGGAGTAGAATGAATGGTGTGTGTGAGAGCTGGCTGTTTCTTGGCTCTTGGCTCTAGGTCTTGAGAGTGAGCCAAAAGCTTTCCTTTTCCTGTTCCCCATAGCAAATATCTGTGTGGTTTGGGGTTTTTTTAGTTACTGGACACATGCTGTTTGGTAATTGGCAGCTCTGGAAGCCTTTGTACGTGGCAGCTGGGTTTTGTGGTCAGTTAGGAGCTGCCAAGGGACTGGCTGATAGGCAGCTGCTGTCTTTGCTTTGCTCATTGGATTATTTGCTTTGGGAATTGGTCTGCTTTGTTGCCTCAACTTAGGACTGACCAGGAATTACGGCCCTTGAGGGGGAGGTTTGTTCTTTTCTCTTTATGCATTTTCTTCCCCAGTTTCCCAGGCCACTGGCATAAATGGGAGTCTATGAAATGAAAAGCTGTGCTGAACTGGTAGAGGTTTTCTTCATGGGGGTGTAGGTGAAGTGTCTTAAATGTAGCCTGAAGCTTTGATGATCTGGCCTTTTAGCAGATAAAACCTTATGGCTGCACGATGCCCAAGGTCCACTCCAGTGGGATGGCACCATCCAAGGTGAGAGGAACCTGTAGTGAACTGTGGAGTGTTTTCTCCCAGGGAAAATGCAGGTGGGCACCAGAGGCCACTCGTGGTTGAGGAGCCCCTTGCCTGGGTAGGCCGTGGAGTTCCTGGTGGGAGGCTGGAGTGCTCAGGCAGCTCAGGATCAAACAGTGCTTCTGGATGAGATTGTGCTCTGCTTCTTACCAAGGCTTATGATCCCAGAGCTCACAGTTTGGAACTCCTGTCCCAAGAGACAGCAATGTTCCCATCGAGCTTGAACGTTCTTGAGGGTCAAGTAGCTTAAGCTTTGTTTTGCTGCTTCTGTCCAAATGGAAGGTAACCAGGCAAGCCCTCGGGAACAACAGGAGCCAGCTTGGATCAGCTGCCAAGATCAGCATGGAGACTGCTTTCCATCCACTCTGCAGACTGCTTTATCCTATTAAGACATTCCATGGCCTCTCTTGGGCTGGGGTGTGGCCAGACTGGACCAAGACACAAAGTGTTTCATGGCAAAGCCTTCTTGGCCTTAGCATTTCGGAGGGAGTCTTTATTACTATTTCTCTTTTCCTCTTCTCTGATTTTGAAAAGCAAGAAGGCTTCTTAGGGGTATTGGTGTGAAATGGTTACAGTCAATGGATGCATTTTGAACAGATATTTTTTCCCTCTTGCACTTTCTCTTTCCCTGAGAAAATAGTACAGAAGGCCCATAAGGTCACTTCTTACGTAGAGCTTTTATTGTGAGTTGCTACATAGGTAAACAAGTTTTCCAATTCAAATGTTGTGGTTGCTGGGTAACAATTGCCAAAAATCAAAAGAAATTGACATCTTCCCCTGCTTTTTTTCCAGACCTTTTCGAAAACTGGATGATAAGGGCTCACTGCAGTGGGACAAAATCAACCAGCTTGAGAAAGGGAAGATCTACAAGGAGGTAAAGTGGCCTGGGTGCATAAGGGATGTGAAGCAAGCGTCTGAAACAGGGGGGGACTTGTAAGTTCCCAGTTTTGGAAGTCTCTGGAAAAGCCTGGAAGTCACTGGAAAACAGGAAAATCTGCTTAGGCAGAGTGGGGGAGATTCTTGTCCTGGAGGGTGTCCCAAGAGTGTGGTAGATCAGGATAAGGTGGCAGAGCTCTCTGCAGTCTGGTGTGTTTGCAAAGACCTTCCACACCTTGCTCCAGATTGTCCTCCAGAAGGTCCAAAAAGGGGGACTTGGGGAGGAGGGAACAGAGAAATGAGGGTGATCAGATAGGGTACAAAACCTGACTCCAGTCTCTCTCCTGAAGGACAGGCCTGTCTGAAGGATGGGCTGTTGCTCTGCAGAACTTGCTGCCTCGGGGTGTTCTCTCTGCAGCCGCTCTGGCCCCAGAGGACAAGCTGCCTCTGGCTTTAGGACAGTTTGTTCTTGGTTATGATGTGTCCAGTCCCACGGGAAGAAATCATTAGTGAGACCTTGGTCAGGGAGCTGGGACCTGACCTGAAAAGCAGGTCATGTCCTCAAGTAGTGCTGTCAACGGGTCTGTCAGCACCCTCAGCCAGTGCCCCATCCTCTGCCGAGAGCTGTGGTCCTTGGGGTGTGACAGAGCGTGTTTCCTGGTTGTGGTCCACCCTGGCCCCATCGTTTTTGGTTTCTCGGAGTGCCACAATGTGCTGCTTTCAGCACATGTCGGTGCCCATGGACCCTGCTGTGCTGGTGGTGTTGCTGGAGACCTCTGAGTGGACTTGTTCCTGTCCCCTGGAGCACAGCTGTGTGGGTTGTGCTGGGGGTATCACAGGGACCTCGGGGATCAGAATGATGGGACTAGAGGGGATGGCAGGAAGATGTGCCAGGGCAGGTTTGGGTTGGACATTAGGAAGAGGTTCTTCACCCAGTGGGTGGTGGAGCACTGGAACAGCTCCCAGGGAAGCACTCAGGGCACTCAGTCTGCCAGCATTCCAGAAGCATTTGGCCAATGTCCTCAGTCCCACGGTGTGAATGTTGGGGGTGCCCTATGTAGGGACAGGAGTTGGACTCTGTGATCCTTTTGGGTCTTTTCCAACTCGGGTAATCCTATGCTCAGTGTTTTGCACTGGAGACTGGGACATTCACGTGGTGGCCCTCCAGTCCCTCCTTTCTGATAGAAGTGGTGTTTTGGTTTTGTGGCTCGTGTGCATCCCACCTCAGGAGGCTGGGATCAGGACAGCAGGCTCCAGGAGGTGATGTAACAGGTCTGTAGCTCAGCAGAGGTCCAAGTGCAGGATTCCTGGTTGTCAGGTCCACTGCTGTTTGAGGTGACCAGAGCTCAGCAGGACCATCCTCTTCCCAAGGCCATGGTCCATTTCCCTGCTCTGCCAGTGGCTTCCTGAGCAATCCTCAAGCGAGCAGCAGCAAGATTGTGTCCAAGGAATGCAGAGGCCTGGCTGTGATTCTGTGCTGTTAAGGGAAGTCTGCAGAGCTCTGGTGATGCTGCAGCAACAGGAGGCCCAGCACCCTGGTTCTGGGCACCCTTTACCATGTGTTCAGAGTGCTGCTGGTGGGCAAATGCAGAGCTGTGGTGTTTGGGGGGGGCTCTGCCTGGGCTGATGCTGCTGGGTGGGCTCTTCCCTGGGTGGGCACTGGAGAGTAGCTCACAGGTTTGCAGTGATTGCTTGTGCTGGCACAGCTGAGTCTCCTGGCATTGGTGGGGGCCTTTTCCTTTCCTTGTGGGTTTTGTTGCTATTGTGACTCATGTGGAAAACTTGTGTGGAGATGGAAGGGGGTTCCCTGAAGGCTCCTCTGTGTGCGGATGGATTTTTGGAAAGCCTTGAAAGCTGCTCTGTGCTTTAGCTGGTGCTTTGGGGTTTGGTTTGGTTTGTTTAGCTGTGAATGTGCCTGGCTGCTTGGCTGAAGGCGTGGGTGGTGTTCTGGTTGGGATGGTGGTCAGTGATGTGGGAACAACCTCAAGTGCTCCTGACTTGCATGATGGGGGCCACTTTACCTTGGGAGAAGAAATCACTGTCAGCTGAGCCAAATAACTTCTAAACTTGGAACACCTGAGGTTCTTTCTGTCCATCCCTCAGGCTTTTCTAATTTGGGTATCTTTGGCTTTTGTAAAGTGCCTCCTTTTGTTGTGGTTTTTTTTTTTTTTTTTTTTTTAGTCCATAGTCCTCTTTTCCCCTGAATTGCCTCTTGGGTTTGGTAGAGTTTCTGCCTTTTCTGTAGCTTGAGAAAAGCCGAGGGGTGCACGGGGGGGGGGGGGGGGGGGGAGGGGGTTGGCACATGGGAAGAAAGTGAGATGAGGTGAGGAAGGACAGAAACCTCTGGGTTTGGATGGTGTGGAGGGAGCAGGCTCACATCTGCACATGGTAAGGTGGCACATCCAGTTGTGCTGATGGTGCTGCTGAGGATGGAGGCGTTTGGCCCGTAACCACGTTTCTCTCCTGTGCTCCTTTTACTCACAGGGCAACCTCTTTGATTTCCTGCGGCTGACGGGCTGGCGTGGCTCCAAAGTGCTCTACTTTGGTGACCATCTGTACAGCGACCTTGCGGTGAGTGAGCAGGTCCCTGCTCTCCAGGGAGGTGGGAGCAAGCTTGCAGGACTGTCGTGGTTGCAGTTGTGTTGGAGCTCCCTGCTCTGAGTGCTCAGGTCCCTGCTGTGCTGTGCTAGGAGTTCTGCAGGCTGTGGCTTTTGGGGCACGCACAGGGATGGACGGGCACATGAGGTGCTCAGGGATCTGGTTTAGTAGTGGACAGGTATGGTTGGACTTGATGATATCAAAAGTCTTTTCCAACCAAGTGGTTCTATGATTGTGGCACGTAAGCAGTCCTTTCTCTGGGTCACAAATACCTGCTGGTCTGTGAACTTGCAGTTTATGTGAATCCAGCATTTCTAGGTGCTTCCAAAAGCTGGGAGATGGGTGTTAACGGCACGACCCGGCACGGACTGTGGATTCCTGTCCCCTGGGAGTCTATAATGGGAACAGACCACTCTTCTAGGACATGGGGTTGGCTTTGGCTTTCAATCTGTGTTAAGCTCTTGGTTGTTTTTTCTCCCTGACCTCTAGGACCTCATGCTGCGTCACGGCTGGAGGACTGGAGCCATCGTTCCTGAACTGGAGACGGAGATTCGGATCATAAACACGGAGCAGTACATGCACTCCCTGACCTGGCAGCAGGCTCTGACGGGGCTGCTGGAGAGAATGCAGGTAAACAGCTCCTGTCTGAGCGGGGCAGGTAACGCACCACCTTCTGAGTCTGATTTGGGCTTCACACGGGGGAGGCACCATCCTGCCTGTCCTCAAAAATCCTCCTCCTGGTGCAGTGGACTGGTGGGTTTGTGCGTCCCAGTGGAAACGAGGGGGGAGCTGAGGTGTGGTCTGTGGGACTGACACAACATGGTGCTTTTTGCTATTGTCTTTGCAGATGTACCAGGACGCGGAGTCGAAGCAAGTATTGCTGGAGTGGATGAAGGAACGTCAGGAGATCAGGTGAGCATTGTCCCAGTGGCTCATGAGGTCTCTTGGGACTCCCAGGCTGGTGCTGGGTCTGTTTTGTACCCTATTTTGGGGACAGTGGTGCTGCAGCTGCTGGTGTCACTTGTCTGGGGTAGCAGCAGTGCAGTCCTGCAGCTGGGAGGTCGGACTGGTTTGAGGGAATGGTGGGAGAGGCAGTGGTGTCACCGTGTGCTGGGAGGGGTTGAGGGGCTGCTACTGCAGTTCCTGGCACTGCTGGTGGGACTCTGCCTGTAACAGGGACAGTGACAAGGAAGGGTAAGCATGCATTGAATATTCATCTCACTCTCACTGCGCAGGGACCAGTCTGCACCGCAGCCTGGGTGGGAGGGTGAGCCCACAATGTCTTTTGGGCGTGGGGTGGCCCAGGGCTAAGGTGACCGAACCATGGCCTTCCATCTACAGAGCACCATCTCTTTCCTCTCAGGTCGCTGACGAAGAACCTGTTCAACCCTCAGTTTGGAAGCATCTTCCGCACCTTCCACAACCCCACGTACTTCTCTCGCCGCCTGGTGCGTTTCTCCGATATCTACATGGCATCCATCAGCTGCCTCCTCAACTACGACGTGAACTTCACCTTCTACCCTCGGCGCACCCCCCTGCAGCACGAGGCGCCGCTCTGGATGGACCAGCTCTGCACGGGCTGCATGAAAACCCCCTTCCTGGAGGAGATGGTGCACATCCGCTGAGGGGCCAGGTACTCCAACAGGGCGAGTCTCTACGTGGGGCTGGGCTGCTCCACCAGCACCTCTGTCCACCACTAAAGGGCGTTTGACACTTAGGTAATGTGTGTAGATGGTGTTTATTTTTCTTCCCTTCACTGGATCCATCCCTTTCCCTGAGGGGCTTTGGGGGCTGGACAGAGGGTGGGTGCTTGGTCTGGGCCATAAGGGCTACAAAGATGATCCAAGGGCTGGAGCACCTCTGCCACAAGGACAGGCTGAGAGAGTTGGGGTTATTCAACCTGGAGAAGGCTCCAAGGAGACCTTAGAACAGCCTCCCAGTACTGAAAGGGGCTCCAGGAAAGCTGGGGAGGGGCTTTTTACAAGGGAAAGGAGTGACAGGATGAGGGGGAATGGCTTTAAATTGGAAGGGGAGATATTTAGATTGGACATTAGGAAGAAATTCTTCATGATGAGAGTGGAGAGGCCCTGGCACAGGTTTCCCAGGGAAGCTGTGGCTGCCCCATCCCTGGAGGTGCTCAAGGCCAGGTTGCATGGGGCTTTGAGCAGTCTGATCCGGGGGCAAGTGGAACAGGATGACCTTCATGGTCCTTTCCAACCCAAACCATTCTAAAAGTGAGCTGCAGAGAGTCCTCTGTAAGAGGAGGTGAGATGGAGAGGCAAGTGCTGGTGGTGGGAAACTGCTGCTCCCTGCTCTGTGCCTGGAGAAGTGGCTCAGAAATGGAGTCCTGAGTGTTTGAGGAGCACCACGCAGACTCCCACGTGAGGTGTGACAAGGAGTGTCAGCTCTGAGGCTGCCCTGGTCTCCTTGGGGCTACAGCATAAGTGACTCTGCAGGTGGACAGCGAGGGGACAGGATTGCAGTGAAAACCCATCAGTGAATGCCTCATGGGTGACAGCATGAGCAGCGTTACCTATCCAGAACTGGTACCAGCAGCCCTCAGCCCCATCCTGCTCTGGGCCAGACTGGTCTGTCCAGCTGGTGGCTCCAGGAGGTAACTGGTAGTTAAACGTACAGGATGGCCAAGGCCTGTATGAGAGCTGGGTAGAAGGAGGAGGTTAGAACGTCTGAAAACAAGTGTTTGGTGGCACACCTGGTTTGTGAGTGAGCTGTCAGTATTTTGGGGGTTTGGTGCCATGTGATGGCAAGATTTTGGTGATGGATGTGGTATTATGGGCTGTTGTGACTCAGAGGGATGTGTTCAACCCTTATGGGGTTGTCAGCAGAGGTGGTGGCCTTCCATCCATCTTCACTGAGATGTGGCCTAAGGTGGGTGGAGAGGCTGGTGAGGAGGTCCTGCGGTGGGGTGAGTGAAGTCAGGCAGCATTAAGATTACAGGCTACATTAAGATGTGAGTTGCACAAATGAGGTTCTTCACCTATCTTGGGGCTGTGCTGGTTTTTGAAAGGCTTCAGCCTGTCCCAGGGCACTGGGATGGGGTAAAGGGACAGGTAGGTGTTGCTGAGAGTTTGTGCCACCTTGCTGCTGCTGGCCCTGGGAACCAGGGGAACATCAGGCCATCGGAAAGCTGGGTGTGTGGGAAGCTGAAGGGTATGGGATGAAGAGGCATCTCTGTTGTGGGGAGGAAGAAAAGTATTTGGTGCTGGAGGCACCCAGGAGATGAATGATGTGGCTGCTCTCACGGGAGAGAGAGGTGACCTGAGATGTTTGAAAGCAGAGCTCTGGGTGGAGGCTCTGGAGATGTTGGTGGCCTTGGTCCACCTCCTCCCCTCACTGCTGCACCATTTGCAGATGGCAACAAGGGTGACAGTGCCAGCTTGTGGGGCAGTCGGGTTGAGGTGACAGGAGACATAGAACAGCAACTGGATCGCTTCCTGCGCTGGGTCTGGTGAGGAAAGGGGCGAGCGATGGCCGGGGGTTTTGGGACTCCAGGATGCACAGTGTGGCTGGGGGTGGGCAGGGTCGGTTTGGGGGAGGCTGGGACTTAGCGTGGGGCAGGCGGGGGTTGCTCGTGAGCTGAGTGGTGTCAGGGTGGTGGGAAGGCAAAGCAGAGGAACCAGGACAGGGTGGAGGACCTCTGCCAGGCAGCTCCTCAGAGAAAGGCACTGAAGCAACCCTCAGTGAGACACAGACACACACACCCCTCTCTATTCTCCCGCACGTCCCTCCCCGGCGCTGGGCCAGGCGGGTCAGTCTGTCACTCGTGTCCCACTGTCTTTGTGCTCCGTGTCAGCCTGGTGCAGACTTCCCAAACACCTCGCTCTGCACTCGGTGGCCTCAACGCTTGCTGTTAATGTAGCTGCTCTAACCCTGTAGCGTGTGCACCTGCCCTCTCTGTGCTGTGTGTAGTGTGAAGGCTCAATAAAAGGCTGCAGCACGCAGTCACTAACTGACTAACCCGCACGCTAACGGGGTGCTGCTCCTCTCTCTTCCTTTCCCTGCCTGGGGTCAGCTCTGGGTGCAGGACCAAGAGCCTGGGGTGGGTGTCTGTGTGGCTGTGCCCGAGGTGTCCAGCATGGAGCAGTTTGTGACCCTTATGGCCGTAATGCAGACAACAGGCTCCTGGATGGAGCAAAAGGGGTGTTTGGGGTAGTGATGGACTGATGCCCCTGTCCCAGGGTGGTGACTGACCCATATCCCTGCCCAAAAGGGTGACAAACCCGTGTCCCTGCCCGGGGGTAGTGGCAGACCGGTGTCCCGGGGTGGTGACAGACCGTGTGTCCCTGCCCCGCGGGCAGCTCCCGGGGCTGCTTTACTCGAGCCCTCGGCGCGGGGGGGGCAGGGCAGGCGCGGGCAGGGCCGGGAGCGCTGAGCTCTTTATTTCTCCGTTGCGGGGCGGGGGAGGCCCCCGGCCCCTCAGTGCGGGCAGAGGCGGGAGGCGGGCTCGGGCAGCAGCGCGTCCTGCGGGAGAGAGCGGGGGGAGCACTGTGAGAGCCGGGAGAGAGGCCGTGAAAGCGGGGTGAGGGCAGGGTGGGCGCTCACGTGCAGCGGCTCGTAGTCAGCGCCGTGGGCTCCGTACAGCGGGTTGGGGATGGCGACCAGCGGGCGGGTGCGGGCGGCGCGGGGCGCGGAGCCGGCAGCGGGCGCCGCCGCCTCCTCCTCCTCCTCGTCCGCACGGAGATCGGCCTGGGGGGGCGGTGCGATGGGCGGGGCTTGGGCACCGGGGGGTCCGCGATTGGTTGGGGTGGGGCTTGGGGGCGTGGCTTGAGGAGCCGAGGTGCACGATTGGTTGGGGCGAGGGCAGGGCTGGAGCGGGACTTGAGAACCTGGGGCGGCCGGGGGCGGGGCTTGGGAAACTGGAGGTGCGCGATTGGCCTGGGCGGGCCTGGGGGCGTGGTCTTCCCGCTCCCACACGCGGGTGTCCAAGCCCCGGGTCACCCCCCAACCGATCCCTCCCCCCAAACCCCGTGCGTTGCCCTCGCCCCGTCCCGCAGTACCTGGAAGTACCCGAACTGCTGCTCCCGCCGCCGCTTCACGCAGTAATAGGCGAGGCCGGCGCCCGCCGCCAGCACCAGCGCGAAGCAGAGCGCTGCCAGCATCCCGGTGGCCACCGAGCCCGGTGCCCGCGCCACGCCGTTCACCTGCGTGGGAAACCAGGGGCTGGGTTACAGGGATCGCCTCCCCAGCAGGACCACGGATGGCCCGGCCAAAATGAGCCATTCCAGGAGCACAGGGAGGATGAAGCCATTCTTGGGATGTGGGTCACCTCATGCCCATTCCCGGAGCTGGCACCAGCTGTTCCAGCTCCTTCCTTTCCCTTTCCTGCCCTCGGACACCCACCTGACCAAGCTGCACAACAGGCGGTGGGATCCTCAGTGGCTCTGCAATCACATGGATGATGCCATTGAAAGCCACAATGTCCCACTCCACGATCATGGTGTCATTGATCCCTTTGGCATCCTACAGCACAGGACAGTGATGATGTTACCAGCCACAGAGGCTCAAAAATGTGGTGAGAACTCATGGGGTTTTTTTTTTGAGCTCTTCAGATGTTGAACCTACTGCATGCTCTGTGCTGTTGCCTGCTGAGAGGTCTGACACATGGAGGTCATATCCTGACTGGGATGGGATGATGGTCCCTGTTGTGAGGTTGTAGCTGAACAGCACGACATTGCTGGAAGACACATGGAGCTTCAGTTCTTCTCCTGTCAGTGTCTGAAAAAAACCAAACAGGAAACAGGATGAGAAACTGCTGAGCTGGTTCTCGCCCCTTCCCTCTTGCTGTGTGCAGCCCCTCCTGGGCTAAGCTCAGACTCCCCATGGCCACAAGACAGCTCAATTCATGGGCAAAATGGCACAAACATGCTACGCAGAGAAGGGGGAGTTGCTATCCCTAGAAAAAGTCAACGCTCAACTGGAGAAGGCTCTGAGCAACCTGCCCTAAATGGCTCTTCTGAGGTTGGGGCTGGACTGCAGACCTCCAGCGGTCCCTTCTGACCTCCACACCACCTCCTTCCGCAGCCTCTCTTGCACATCACCAGCTTTTGCCAGCTCCTACTCTACTCCTGGGCTCTGATAGTTGATTTCATGCACCCTTGAGCATCCACTCATCCCTGCTTGCTTACTTACTTCATTGTCTGCAAAGCCAGAATTCAGCGGGACAAAGAGAGTTTTTGGAGCAGAGTCATCAGACAAATAGATGAAAAAATCCAGTCCTTCTTCTGTGTCATTGGCAAAATCGAGCAACATCTGGAAGAGATGGTAGATCCTCTCCATCAGCACAGTGCAGGGAACTCGAGGCTGTCACCTGCCTGAGCCCAAACATCCTGCAGCTCCAGAAAGAACATGCTTGTGTCTGTACTCCACCCTGCAAACCACCCCTTCTCCCTCTTGTTGTCGATCCCTCCCCTCTGCCTTGCTGCTGGTGAACTGAAGAACCAGGAGAGCATCGCTTACGGAATAGAAGGTGGAGAAGCGCGCGTTGTCTGCGAGCACATCGGGGAGTTTGCCACTGCACCAGTACCCATCGCCCACGAACCCGTCCCGGCAGGCACAAGTCAGATCTGCAAAGGTACACCAAGCTCTGACTCAACTCACCAGTGGTGGCCACGCTGACCACCTCTCCCTTGACTTCTGGATGTCTCAGCATGTTCCCTCCCGACACGGGCAAGGGGAGAGAAGGGTGTGCCTGCCTGCCTGTGTCTCATGCTCCGAGGGTGGTTCTTTGCCTGCTGCCCCAACACAGCTCTTGTGCCCCACAGGACCATCCCCAGGAAACGTGCTTGCGCCACTCACCCTTCTCCCGGTAGCAGAACGCATCCCAGGTCTCACTCAGGTTGCTTCGGGAGCCGTAGTCCACGATTCCCACCCGGTTAGATCCACAGCTGGGGTTGGGGTAGGCCGTGGGGTATCCAGCTGTGCCATTCTCCAGCCATCCCACCAAGCACAGATGGAATCCCATCTAGCAGAGGAAAATGAACAAATGAATTAAAAATAATACATCTGGCCCAGGTTTTCTGTCCCGATGGACACTCCCATCTCGAAGCATTATCCAACATTCCCTGAATGCCCAAAGGGTTGGGCACCAGAGGTCTTGTCCCAGTGTGACTGGCAAGACTCACCAGCGCTCATGGTTTCATAGATGCAGGTGGAGCAAACAGGGCTTGGTCACCAACTTGCCCACCCACCCATCACGGGCTCGCTGCCCCTGGATGGAGCTCGGGGAGCAGCACTGCAGTCCCCACCCCCTGAGGCTGTGCCCCATCCCTGTCCTGACCTGCTGTGCTGCCCCGAGCTGCTGGAAAGTGGCCAGGGAGGCGCCCTCCGCCGCGCAGGCCGCCTGAGCCTGCTCGTAAGTGAAGTCGTACTTTTTTCGGGGTGACTGCAGGTGGAACACGCCCATCGTCTTATCTGCAAAACAGCAAGGCCAGGAGCATCAGTGCAGCCCAGAGAGCGTGCAGCCCCCCTAGGGCCACCGCGGGGGTCCCCTCAGCACCGCTAACAGAGGGTGCTCTGCGCTGCATGGGAGGGGTGGGACGTAAACGATGCCCCAGTGAGGGTGAGGTGGGACGCAGCATGGCTTCATCTGAGCTTCTTGCCTTCCACGGGGCAGGCAGAGCTTGCTGGCAGTGTAATCCCACCAGAAACCTTCTCGTGTGTCACACAGGGATGGCTTATCCTCACCCATACGATGTGCAGGGGAAAAGGGGAATGTGAAAACCAGACCAAAGCACAAGGATGAGTCCCCGACTCCTCGGCCGTGCCACCCTCCAGCCCTCAGCCAGAAGGTGAAGGATGAGGCAGTGTGACCTCTCCATGGCACATCACCCCTGGCACTGTGGGGTTGAGCACACTCACCGTGGAAGTGCAGGTCGGTGCAAATGGCCTCCCGATGGCACTGCCCGTTGTCTTGCAGGCACCGGTCCGTGGGGGGCACCACCTCTTCCAGGCACTGGATCCCATCACCAACGTAGCCCCGCTTGCACTCGCAGCGCCGCTCGTTCTGCAGCACAAAGGAAGGATGGCATCTCGTGAGTGCACACACACAGGTGCCAGCTGCGGATCCTTTTGTATCCCTGTGAAGATGGGGATGAGCCTTCAGAATGCCTCCACAGCCACGGGGGCTTGATGGAGCTACAAAAGGCCACGTGGCCTCTGTGCTGTTCCCATATCCAGCTGCACATGAATCAAAAAATGTCCCACTGAATCCTTGTCACATGCTGTTTGAAGGACAGCTGAGCTTCAAGGTATGTGGCTCATGATTTTTACACTGCATCGTGTTCCCAGTCTCATCTGCTGGCCTGCACTGAGCAGCTCTGGTTCCTCCACAAAAAATAGCCAGCATCGTCCTCAAAGGACCATACAGAGTCCCCAGAGCAGTCCAGAAATGCCAGGAGTGGTGCAGCTTCTGCCCCTTGGACTGAGGAATGGTGAAAAATGGCCTTAGCACAGCACCAGCAGGCTAAGGACCTGTGGGATGAGGGGACTGGAGAGGAGGGCACTGCAGTAACAGGGGACACTGCCACACAACAAGGGTGGGAGGAAACGGCCTCAAGTTGCACCAGGGGAGGTTTAGACTGGATATTAAGAAATATTACTTCACTGAAAGGGTTGTCAGGCACTGGAAGAGGTTGCCCAGAGCAATGGTGGTGTCACCATCCCTGCAGGGATTTAAAACACGTGTAGATGTGTTGTGTAGGGACACGGTTTAGCGGCGGGCTTAGCAGTGTTTGATTTATGGTTGAACTCGATGATCTTAAAGGTCTTTTTCAACTGAAATGATGCTGTTGCTGCTCTCCAGCAGCCTGAAGCCCCCCCTGCACTGTTCTCCTCACGAACTCACGGGGCCGGTGCTGATGCAGCGGGCGTGCTGGCTGCAGTCCCCGTTCCTGCCGTCGGCACATCTGTCTATGGGCTCGCAGACGTAGCCGTCGCCTCCGTAGCCAGGAGCACAGGCGCAGGAGACGTTCACTCCCACCTGGCTGCAGAGCCCGTGCCTGGCACAGCCCCCGTTGTCCTGGCTGCACATGTCGATCGCTGCAGGGATGAAAGCGTTGGGGGAACTCAAACACCTTGCTAGGGGTCCTGGTGGTCTGTCTGTCCTGCCAGTCGTACTACGGATACGGGCATCCCCCGTGGAGGTGCTCAGGAGGTGGTCACCTCTTGTCTCGCCGTGTTGATCACCACCCCCCTCCCCAGCCCCTTGTGCCCCTCCCCGACCTGAGCACGTTCTCCCATCTCCTTCGTAGTGTAGGTCGCACTCGCAGAGGTTGCCAGAGCGGCAGACGGCCTGGGGGTGGCACGGTGGAGAGCAGGTGGGCATCAAAACTGAAACCAGAACGCACCAGGGTCAGAACTATCCAAGGGCTGCAACACGGGCACGGCTGCCATCGCCAACCTCTGCCCCAGGCCACTTGCCCCACGCTCCTCCCTCTCTCCCCCTGTGCCTTTCTGGAGATGCCTTGCCCAAATGCAGAGGACTGAATCCCCAATGTAAGAAGGATATGGAATTGTTGGACTGGGTCCAGAGGAGGGCTACAAAGATGCTCCAAGGGCTGGAGCACCTCTGCTAAGAGGACAGGCTGAGACAGTCTGGGTTGTTCAGCCTGGAGAAGACTGTGCGGAGACCTCATAGTGGCCTCCCAGTACTGAAAGGGGCTCCATTAAAGCTGGGGAAGGACTTCTTACGAGGGCCTGGAGTGACAAGATGACAGGGAATGGCTTTAAATTGGAAGGGGGAAGATTTAGATTGGACATTAGAAAGAAATTCTTCATAATGAGGGTGGGAAGGCCCTGGCCCAGGTTGTCCAGGGAAGTCGTGGCTGCCCGATCCCTGGAGGTGTTCAAGGCCAGGTTGGATGGGGCTTTGAGCCCCCTGATCCAGTGGGAGTTGTTCCTGCCCATGGCAGGGAGGTTGGATTGGAAGTAGATGATCTTTAATGTTCCTTCCAACCCAAACCATTCTATGATTCTATGACTGTTACTCCATCAGATCCACCTCAGCCCTTTAGCTCCCCCTCAGGCTCCTCCTTGAAGCACCTCAGAGCTCAGGGACTTGTTTAGGATCAAGTGGAGCTTTCCTCTTCCTCCTCCCCACCCCAACCCTTGTGAAATTCAACAGCCTGGGCCAGATCTCAGGATGAGCCCCACAACTGAGAGCTCCTTTTTTGGAGCCCAGCTACTGGGAAAGTGGCCACATAGCACCAGGGCTTGGCACCCCTCACCTTGTCTGATTTCACAGCGGTCTCCAGTCCAGCCCTCAGCACAGAAGCAGAAGCCATCACCATGCACTCCTCCGTTGCACACGCCGTTCTCAGTACAGTTACACTCTGTGAGGGATGGATACAAACAGCGTCACACATCTGCTTTGGTGGTGAAAGGTGACGCTCAGGCCGTGGGGCATGGCTTCCTTCCCCCTCACCGTGGCAGTCTGGCCCATATCTGCCTGGTGCACACAGCTCACAGCTGGTCCCAATGAAAGCCTGGGTGCACTGGCATCTCCCCGAGCCACCGATTTTGTCGTCGCAGGTCCCACGGTTACCGCACGGCGCCTCCAGCCCTCCCGGGCAAGCTGCAAATGGAGCATCTTAGTGAGGGCTGGTGACAAAGTGACCCAGCTGGAAATGGAACATCTTAGTGAGGGCTGGTGACAAAGTGACCCGGCTGCAAATGGAACATCTTAGTGAGGGGGTGGTCACAAAGTGACCCAGTGCTGGAGAGAGCCACCCGCTGCCCTATGCAGAGCCTGCACACTGGGTGCTACATCAGCAGCCACTTATGGGGCACTTGGACCACAGAGCTTGCTTGGCACTGTAGAGAGCGGGTGATGAGGACATCCCATGGCAATGAACCTTAGGAACAGGAGCAAGAGGGACAAATCTGGCATAGCTTCCAGCGTGGGAAGAGCCTCTGCTGCAGAGAGCTGAGCCTGTGCTGGCCCATCCCAAGCTAACCCACCAACAGACTCCATCCAAGGATGGGAAAGGTGCCCATGCACAAAGTGCAGATGCCAGGGGACGGTTGAGCACTGGCAACATCTAGGAGTGACACGTCTGACAGTCACAACCTCCAGCCCTGTGTTCAGAGCTCTCCACAGGGACACAGTTTTCTCCCAGGAAAAGGAATTCCCCATTATTCCATCCACATTGTCCCCAGGGGATCATTCCCTGCACCTTCTACAGGGTGGTTTTCCCCACCCTTCCTTGCAGAAGCACATTCCTGGATGCCAGACATCCGTGCTGAACCAGAAATGCCACCTTCCCCAAGAGAAGGGGCCAGGGCAGGAAAGGGTCACGCGGCTCCTTACCCCGACAGTCAGGGCCATAGTGGTTCGCACAGCACTGAGGGACCCACTGGGTGGAAATGCAGCTCCTCCTGCAGCCTCGTTTCAGAGGCCCCCTGGAAGAGAAGTGTCTTCTGAAGGAGTCCCACGGGGAGGGGGGCCAGGATGGCCGCAACAGGGAGTTGTGGTGAAACCGAAAAGTGTTTCTCAACAGCTGGTTTCCATAATAGTAGCAGCGCCTGGTTTCCCCCTGTGAGGAAACAGGCAAAACACAGAGTTTGCCACATTGGTCACTGATGTCTCACCTTGACTTTTCTTGAGGCCCTCGTTCAGTTTTATGACAATTGCTTCCTAACATGTGATGGAGCTGAGGACAGAGGAGCCCTGGGTACCTCAGGGATGTGGCTGAAGCCCAGAAGAGAGACATAACAGGTGATGCAGTGAGAGTGGGGTACAAGCACTGCTCCAAGGCTGCTCACCATCTGATCCCTGGTCCATCTCCAGCAGCCAGGCTGAGCTCTGTGCTATGAAGCACCCAGAGAAGCCCCCAGTGCTGCTGCAGGGACCCCTGCAGCTGCTGTCACCCATATAGGGATTGACCAAGCAGAGAACATCGAAGCCCCTGACCCCGTGTTGCTCAGCCCAGCTCCTGCCCTACAGGACCAGCTGACTTGGGACAAGGCACGGACAATGTGAGAGGGCTGTGGGTATTGTCATCAGCCCCGTGATCGGCCCCCTTGGTGACAAAGTTGAGAGCTTTACCCGTTGAACGGAGCCAGCAGGGCAGGGTGGCTCAAAGCCACAGAGTCCACAGCTGTCTGTAGATCCCTGTGGAGGGGAGAAAGAAACCTCACAACAACTCAATATGTGCTTCTGCCTCTCTCAGTTGCTTGCAACTTTGCTGAGAAAGAGCAGCAAGCCCTCCTGCCATCCCCCTTCCCAGGCCTGGGGCTCAACAAATGGCACAGACCCTCACTGGCCGCATCACAAGTGCTCACCTGCAGCTCAACAAAGAGGAACTCATCACACCGAGATCCCAGATTCGGTGGCTCCAATAGCCTGTCGATGCCATAAGCAATGCCCCCATTGAATTCCATGTGCCTCTGGATGATGGTGGCATCACCGTTCCCCACCAGAATCTCCCCCTGGCAGAGGAAGAAAGTAACCTGAGATCTGGGCACATCCTACACCTGGTTGCACCACCCAAAAGTTGTCTTTGTTTTGGCTGTCTTGACTTCTCAGTCACCCCTTGAGCACCCTTCCCAATTGCCACTATTCTCTGCCATCTCTCCTAAGAAATGGCCTCTGTCTGCACAACCCATGCTCTGGAAAGGGCCTCCACAACCTGGTCAGAGTGAAATGCACGTGCAGGTTCCACTCTGACCAGGGTCTCAAGCCTCCCTGCAGGGAATGGGGTGTCCCAGGCTGCAAGCAGCCCAGCTCCGTGTTCGCTCCCTGCCAGTGGCCAACACGGAGCATCCTTTGCCCTGTGGTTATTCCCAGGTGCTCCACGGAGAGCGGAGCCCGGCGTCACCATCACTCACCACGTGGGTTTTGCTGCAGCTGAACGAGACGGTGGAGCCGTGCATGGTCCGCATGGATTCAACCTGGGGCATGTTGCCAGCAACAATCTAAGAGGGCAAAAAGGAGAACGTGAGGGGAAGAGCCAGGCAAAACAGTAGTGACTGTGCTGGGTTAGTCCCAGATTCCTAAGTGAGAGGTCAGCGTGCACAAGCAGACCCTGGTTTTGCTCCACTGGACTCTTCTGTTCATCATAACCCTATAGATGTTCCAACACCTCGTGTCGTCGCTTTGTGGGTGACGTGGCCTCCCCAGGAAGGTGAGGACAGAAGGTTTCTGCCCAGCCACGCTGCACTGGAGGCTCATGGTGAAGCAGAAGCTGTCTCAAATGCTCAAACAGCTTTGGTTCTTCTCAAGACAATTAACATGCAGATGTTTCACAGCAGCAAAACACTGGGCAAGATCACTCCGGTGTAACCATAGGCAGGTGGTGGCACCACGTGTGGCTTCAGGTGTTGTCACATTTACCTTTGTGTCCCTGATCATGTGTGCTTTGAGGTAGGAGGCCAGCACGTTGCGGTGCTCTCTGTGGTAGAGCCACCTCTGCCTCTTCTCGGGGAGGGCGTTAAAGGCAGCATCTGTGGGCCACAGCATGGTGAAGGGTCTGTGCAGGGGGTCACTAACCAGGGGAAGCAGCTCCGCGTCCTGCCCGAGAGAAGAGGGGATACAAGGAAAAAGCCACAAGCCCAAACTGAACGTGCACATGGAGCCCCCACCTCCCCCCAGAGCAGCAGGACCAGGTCGCTCACCTGCAGCAGTTTGCTGTAAATGCTGTACCCAAAGGCCTCGGCCACTTCTGTGATATTTTGCTGCAAAGGGAAGAAAGTGCCAATTGTCACTAAGAGGTCACCTTCCAGGATTTGGAGCAGTGATGCAAGGGAGAGCCCAGATGGTTAACAACTCCAGAAGCTAAACACAATGAGTTTATCTCTGCTATCATTGTGCCCATGGACCTGGCCTGGTGAGCACTGGCATTCAGCAGCTGCCACTTTTCTGCTTCATCCTGGGTAGACGCTGCTACGGCAGGAGCTGGGGTGAATCTCAGCACTGTTGTGCTGTACAGAGAATGTTATTTACTACCCAGTGCTTAATGTTATTTACTACCCAGTGCTTGGCTCAGCAATCTCACGCTGCAATCATCTGTTCTGCACTGGAAGAGTGTGATGGTTGGCAAGGGACATGATCCCCCTGCCTACATCCAGTCCTGCTGCTCCCTAGTGAGGAACCACAGCTCCTTCCATCCCAAGTATCGCTATGTTACAAACGCCATCACCTTCACAAGCCAAATCTGTGTCCTCAGACATGCCCCACCCAGCCAGGAACAGGGAGGAGGAGCACCCCAAGAGCCCCAAGGGTGCGGGTGGAAAGCCTTATCCAAGAACAGCACTGTCAGAGCTGTTGGGAGACAGATGCGAGCCGTGTCCTCACCACAGCAGTTGTCAGGGCACAGTCACTGCTTCAGCCTTACCCGTGAGATCTTTGAGGAGATGTTATGGTCCACCAGGTCACTTGGAATGAGGATTTTGTTGATGAAATGAATGACCCCGTTCACGCCGACGATGTCACTCAGGACCACTTTGGCTTCCTCATTGAGATAGATGCTATTCTGAGAGAGAAGGGATGGGATGAGGTATTCCCACCCACAGCACTGCCCTACGAGCCATCTGCAGGCCCTAGGTCAGTCACCTGCCATAACCACAGTGCTCCTCAAATGATGGCAAAAGTGACATCCTGACAAGTGGGACAGGGAAAGGAAGTGTAGCAGAGAACTACCTCTTTCGCTGTGATCTTTATTTTGTGGCCAGACAAAGATGTGAGGGATTCGTGGGCTTCCAGATCACTGGACAGCAATTTCTTGCAACCCACCATGTGGTAGCGAAGCAGGTCCCGGAGGAGACCTCTGCTCCTCCACTCCTCAAACTACAGAGAGAAAACAAGAATGAGACCACACAGGGGACACTTTGCCTTGGGGGGGGGGCTCCCAGACCCGATGAGGGAGACCTGGATTGCCCAAGGCTACTCTGGCCCATCCCTGCAGGAAAGCCAAAATGCAGTGAATGCACAAAACCATTTGAGGGCTTTGGGAAATTTCATCCAGCTTGACAAAACCAGCATTCAGGTCCCTTGATGGAAGACAAACAGCCTTGAGGAAGTGACACTTGGGATATTGGGAACTGTCCCCTTACTGGGTGGATGGGGAGGCCCACGGGAACAATGTTGGGACACTGCAGTGTGAATGATGGTATTAGGACCTTCCATTACAACAACACCAGAGAGCTGGTGGTCAAGAACATGTCTGGTTCACAGGGTCATGAGTAAGGATCTCTCCCCTCATGTCTCCACTTGCCCCAGATATCCCACTTACTGGGACAAGGAGGAAGACACCAGTGGAGGGAGAATGGCAGAGCCTGGGGCACAGAGCAGGAATCACAGCTCTTCATCACAGATGCTGTGACCAGCCCCTAACAGTCATGGGGAACAAAAGTCACCACGCATCACTGATTCAGCACGGTGCCTCTGAGGATGAGCCAGCCTCCAAATCTCTGCTCTCACACTGATGGAGAACGGGAGATGCCTTTAACCCTCTGCAGTGCAGCCCCTTTGCTTCAATGCACTTGACAGAAGACATGAGCAGAGCTTGCTAAACACCCGACAGCAGCTGGGATGGGAGAACACTTACTGTTGTGTTTCCTATGAAATCTGTCTGTGGCACGAAGACAGTGAAAGACCCTGTCCCACTGAGCTCCTTGATGTTTTCTGCCTGTGGTAGAAGAGCATTTGTGGGACGGGAGACAGAAAATATGGTCCCAGTTAGCAAGAGCGTTTACAGAAAACCATAAGTGGGATTTCCTACACAGAGACAAGGACAAAGTTGTTTGTCACCAACCTGTATCATCTTAAAGAACATGGATGCGTCTTCGATCCTTCCAAGCTCCTTAAACAAAGAGAAACAGCTGGTGTTAGCAGAGTCCCTTCCACTTGCTCCTCACCAGCCAGCACGGTGACCGGCTCCTTCCACTCCAGCTCACCCAGGACATCGGTTCTCCCGACACACCACAGTGATCTTTCCCTCCCTCCCTCGCCAGCACTGCAGGCAGGGATGATGTGGAGGTTACAGAGCAGACAGTGACATCTGCTTGGACCATTCACATCCCAGATGGAGAGGGTGGAGAGACAAAAGCTTCCTGCAGGATCTGTCTCATAGGTTGAACAGCCCTTGTGCTCACAGGACCTCTTGAGTGCTTCACAAAACATCTGCTCTGACCTCACTGCACTGCCACCACCAGTTCTGGGATGCTGTCCAGAGTGGCAGACAGAGCCTTGGCACAGCAAACCCCCCCTCTGTACCACACTTATTTGTAGTAAGAGCCGAAGCAGAGAACTGAGTCCATCTCTTCTCTCCTGGCTCTGCTGTAGCCATGACAGCTTTTATTTGCTGCTGTCACCAGTTTGCCCAAGGACAGCGGTTGAATTGGCAACAGAGCCAGACTGCTGCCCTCCAGACTGGATCCCAAGTCCTGATGTGCCCACAGGGGACACGTGCCCTGATCCCACAGACTGGGAGAAGTGGGTTTCCTTTTGCTCTCCCCATCTGGCACCCCAAAGACACCTACAATTTATGGATGGCTTGCCTCGAAGCACCTGGCTCTACTCCTGCACCACACACGGGCCGACACAACACTACTGGTGTGCTCACCTGCAGCTCACACGCAGAGGGGAGCGAGGGGTTTGCCGCAGGGCAGGAGGCCTGAACGCGAACGATGCTGTGAGTGCTTCTCACCTGGTAGACTTTGCCACGGCAGGTGAAGCCATCTCCAACACTGTGCCAAGAGCAGGAGCAGTTCCGAGTGCCAGGGCCTGTGTACTTGCAGAGGCCAAATGGACTGCAGCCTCCGTTGTTCTGGCAAGAAAAGGGAAAGGCTTGCACAGAAGGGCATCTCCAACGATTTTAACAGCCACTCGCATGTGGGACCTGATACTGCACCCAGCCCAATGGGAAGGAAACCTCCTTCACCTGAATCCTCGAGGGATTTTCAGCACCAAATCCTACTGTGAAACAAAAGGTTTGCACTGGGGAATGGTTTTCAGCTGAAAGAGGGAAGGTTGAGATGAGATCTGAGGAAGAAATGTTTCTCTGTAAGGGTGGGGAGGCCCTGGCCCAGGTTGCCCAGAGCTGTGGTGGCTGCCCCATCCCTGGAGGTGTTCAAGGCCAGGTTGGATGGAGCTTTGAGCAACCTGATCCAGTGGGAGGTGTCCCTGCCCATGGCAGGGGGGTGGAACTGGATGGGCTTTAAGGTCCCTTCCAACCCAAACCATTCCATGATTCTACAATTCTACACTTTGGAACCCCCAGTGATGACAAAATCATGCCATGATTCAGAGAGAGATTTTGACACAGCAGCAATACCCTGAGCACAGATTACTTTTAAGCTTTTGATCGTGTTCCACACAAAATAGATACAGAGACACAGACCCACATGCTTCCAACCCTATGTCACTTTTTCCACACTGCTTCTCCCACAAGAGGGAGTGCCAAGTGGCTGAGATACTTGCAGCTCATTGCAAGAGGCAACAGAAACCAAACACAGCAGGAAACCTCTTCAGTATGTGGAAAGGCAAGGCAGCCAGCTCTAAACAAGCAGGCTGACCCTGCTCTTGCTGTTGGGAGAAAGGGACGCTTCGGGGCTGTGACCTTCACCTCTGATAACAGCAAAACTGCTCACACAAACCTGCTCACACAAGTTGATGGGGTTGCAGTGGCTCACACCATCCCCGCTGTAACCAGGAAGACAGTTGCAGGCAACCTGCAAAGACATGCTCAGTCTGGAACTTGAATCCAACAAAGGAAAACACAGGATGGCTGAGCTGGATAGAAAGTATGAGGCAGAGCATCCATCACACAGTTCATGAATAACCATGCTCGTGTCAACAACAAATATAACCTGAGACTGCCTCTGGCCAACAGAAAGCATCTGCTTTGAAGGAAACACCAACCTTCTCGGGGCCTTTCTAGGCAACTCTTCTATGTGGAAGGCAATAAGCACAAGACAGAGCACTGCTGTGGAAAGGATTGTCTTTGAGAGAACTACAGTGCTGTGACAACCTCCTGGCACCCATCTCACTCACCTTCTTTGGGCCTGTTTTAATGCACTCCGCGTTGCTGTGGCAGCCCCCGTTGCTTTCGAGACAGAGATCAATTTCTGCAGTAAAACAATAAGGCTACATTATTGCTGAGGGCTGCTCAAGAGAGGTGGGAATTGGTGACCCAAAGAGGTATTCAGAAAGCAGAAGGGAGGACCTTCCCTGCTTGGGAAACATCTCAGTGGAGGCGGCCAAGGCCAGGTTGGATGAGGCTATAAGAAACCAGATGTAGTGGGAGGTGTCCCTGCCCATGGCAGGGGGGTTAGAACTGGATGATCTTTAAGGTCCCTTCCAACCCAAACCATTCTCTGATTCTATAATTCTATGAAATTGTGATAGCAAAGGAATAGGGAAGAACAGCAAGTGGCAGCTGCCACGTGTTGGTCTCTGAGTTGATATAAACCTACCCACAGAAAATCCCACTTCTGCCTGGCTGTGCCTTAAAGGATAAGAGAGGACTGGACTCTCTCACAGCTCCATCCTCATCTCAGAGCACCCCTGTGGGAGATTGTCATCATCTTCTGTCTGTGGACCTCACCAGGACACACACCAGGGCGAGAAACCTCTCAGAGCTCTTTTGATTTGAGACCAGGACGGTGGTCTGAGGCCATCCAAGGGCAGTGTGGGCTGTGCCCAGGTTTGGGTGGCACCTGTGCTGGGACAGTGATGACCACTTCACTAATTGTGACCTGGGAGAATGCTGAGCACCTGTCTACAGGTGTGCATGTGTGTACACCATGTGTGCACACACCTTGACAGAAAGCAGGAAGACAGCCAGCACCTGCTTTGAAATAATCACTGCATAAAACACTGAATAAAACAAAGGGAGAATCGAGTTACTCAACACTTTAGCTGAAATGTTAATGTTTCCAGTCTGAAATCCCCCTCTGCCTCACTGGTACCAAAGCATGCCCTGAGCACTCACCCATGCAGAGGGTCCCATCCCCAGCGTAGCCTTCCTTACACACACAGGTCCTCTCTCCAGGGGACACTTTGGTACACACGGCGTGTACGGAGCACCCACCGTGATCAATAACGCACGGATCTATTTCTGTGGCAGCAAACAAGAGAGGCAGAATCAGCTCACAGCATCTAGGAAGGATGAACTGTGCCAGAAGGATCATTCATCTTCACAAAAATCACAGCACCTATTAAAATCCCTCTGTTTCTCCACAAAACTGCAGGTTCTTCAAAGGCACGGGGCCTCATCTGGATCTGAGAGAGGTCAGTCCAAAAGTCAAGCTGAGCTTAAGTAAGCCCTAAACTGGACTAAGAAATCTTTCCATCACAGCATTTCCTCACTGAGGACCAATGGTATGAAAAAAAATATTTACCTGCACCACATAAGTTGTGGGTTTTTTGCTTTTCCCTCCCTCCCTCATTTTCAAACAAAACAAAAGCAATACTGAAAAGGAACTGTAATGTTTACCAGTGTTTTATCTGCCACAGTTCTATCGCTCTAAGTATTTTTTTCTTGTCTGTTTTCTTTTAACATGTTCCAGCTCTAGAGAAGGGTCCTCAAGTCCCACCTCATTTTGGCACAACTGCTGCACTGCTTCTACCTGATTTTGGCATGGCCAGCAAATAGGAGGAGCACAAAGTTCTAGGGAATTGGAGCATCCATATTCCCAGGGATTCATGGCCAAAGTTGTTATATCTTTGCCACCACTGCTGTGATATCAGAACTAAACCCATTCATGTGCGTCTCTTGCCACATACAAGAAGAACTGCCCCTGCTGCCCTTGTCTGCCTTTTTATCCCTCTCCTGCAGGCTGTAGCAACACCAAGAGCATCCTGTGCAAGGCTCTGGACTGGAAAACCTCTCTAGCAAAACACAGCAGAGTGGATGGCTGAGAGGCAAAGGATTTGAATGATCTTTCCCCTGGCAGTGTGGGCTCTGCCCAGTTTTGGGTGGCACTGCGCTGGGACAGTGACAACCACTTCACTAATCATGAAGTTGCCATTTATTTCACAAGCAAAGCCCTTGCCTTTGTGTAGCCTCAACAGATGTTTGCAAGCCTTGAATCTTGCCCACCCCAGCTGGACACACCTGTGCAATGGGTCCCATTCCCTGTGTAGCCAGCAGAGCAGAAGCACATTGGTGTGGAATCCACAGAGCTGTTGAGGCAGCTGAAACAAGAAAGGGATGAACAATCACTGACAACACCTCCTGATTTGCTTGGCCAGTGGGAATCACTATGAAGTCTGCACAACACAGGAGGAACAAGCCTGAAGCTGCTCTCTATTTCTTTACAGCACCAAATACTCTGGTCACGCTGGCCAGAGAGTTGGCATCCGGCCTCACACCTCGCACAGTGCACTTTCACCACATCCATGTGCTTCAGCACGGTACGACAGAGGTGACTGGGTCATGGTAAGGTCAATCAGAGACCAGATAACGGGTGGAGAAGGCAGCAAGAGGGAGTTTTCACAGCCCATCAGCCTTCCTTGGTGGGAGCAGGGAAGGCAGGAAGGGCTTGTCAGTGGCTGTTTGATTTGCTCCATGAATAAGGCCAGACTTGGAGTCCCTTAACTCTCTACTTTCTCCCATCCATACATGGAGAAGAAATTTGGGAAGAATTTATGCTTATACAGAGAAAATCCTTAGGGAAAGTGGATGTGGCTTAGCATTTATGGCCCTTTAATGAGCAGACACCTCCTTCCAGTGCTCAAAGCCCTAAACACAGCGTGACCTCTATGTAAAGCACACACAAACACACATGACTTTCTCAGAATGACCCCATCTGTACTTACTTGGCCATCTGATGGCAAGTGTCATTGCACAAGTCAACCTTGATTCCTGCAAGGGAAAACACAAATGTTATCTGGCCTTTCAGTTTAGCACTTGCAGGGGATATTTCTGCCACCTGGAGTAAAGGGTGCTGCAAACAGCCCCTCTGCCACACTGTGGTGTCCTGGCTGATGGGTGACAGGGCACAGCAGCAGTTATGCCAACTCTCAAACCCTACACAGCAGCAGGAAAACCTCACGGGATTTATCTTCTGGCATTTTGCAGTGGAGAGAATTCAGCGCTGTCTGTCTGAGCTAAGGGTTCAGTTTGATCCTACCTGCACGGCCTCAAAGTGCTAAGGACTGAAACAAGGACTGAAACCTTGTTAATCCAGACATACAGAGCCATTTGAAGCAAAAAGATGAATTTATTTCATGCACTACATTTACACTAGACAGGACCCCTCCACTCCATTTCCATTTTTAATGTCCCCAAACACTTCACTACAAGATCAGTGTGTGGCAACCTTTAAAATCCTGAAGTATTTAGGAGCTCACGTTTCCCTCCATCCCAATGGTAATCCTAATCCCAAATCTAGAAGCAACCATCTTCAGCATGTTATTTTGACACAGGTTAATTGAGAACTGCAGACCTAAATCAATAGACCTTGTGAGCAGAAAAAGCAACTCAGCAGACACACTGGGGCCCTTTGGAGGCTTCAAATCAAGCCCTGCCATCATCTTAAGCAAGTAACAGGAGTCATGGTCAACCCATGGCTTTCATCTCTCTCCCAGGGTGAGGGGCTGTTCTTGAGGTACCTCAGATCTCAGCAAGGACAGAAGCAGGTGATAAGCTTTTCCCTACATGAATTTCACCCAGATAGCTCCAAGGCTCTTGTACTGTTGGGGAAGCCACACCACAAATGCAGCTCATGTGCAGGAATGAGCTAGCAGGGTCTGATAACCCTTCTGGGGGATGCAAAGCACATGCAGCTGTGGCCACCATGCTCAGCTAGCACAGGTTTCTCTGCCCAAAAGGCAGTATTACACCATGAGTTCCTTCACACACTTACTTTCTTGGCAGGTAGGGCCCTTCCAACCCGGGAAACAGTCGCAGCTCCCATCCCCCTGCAGCCCATCGTTGCAGATGCCGTTGTCACAGGCACATTCTGCAGGGGAAATACAAACACTCATCACTGTCAGACCAACCAGGTCTCAGAAGCAGAGTTCTGCTGCCATTTCACTCACTGCTTTGTTCTTAATCCAACACATTAAAAAATGACATAGAAGTATCTCCTCCTGTTCCCTTGCTACCAGGACAAAAAGCCCAGGAAGAGACCACCCACCTCCACCTTCCATAATCTGGGTGGCAGCAGGATGAGTGGCACAGCAGGGTCAGCCATGCCTTGGTCTGAGGGTGGAAAACGGGGCCACTCCTCTTGCTGACCATAATGCTTGCTCCTGCTGCCCCTCTCTCAGTGGCCTGCCTGCTGTTTGCCCGTCTCAGAGGTCTTGGGACATTTCTTAGAATCAGAGAATTACCCAAGCTGGAAGGGACCCAAAAGGACCATCGGGTCCAACTCCTGTCCCTACATAGAACACCCCCCAAAGTGGGACTGAGGACACTGGCCAAAGGTTTCTGGAATGCTGCTGGCAGACCGGGTCCCTCCCACCACCCCTCCTGGGAGCTGAGAGGTGGCCACTTTCCTCCCCTTGCAAGCAGGGTGGTAGAGACAAAGCGATTGGTGTCACCTGATTTGCAGTCGGCTCCGTAGCGGCCCACTTCACACATCTCGCAGGCGGTGCCGTGGAAGCCCTCCAGGCAGCGGCACTCCCCGCTGCCCTGCAGGCCATCCTGGCATTCCCCGTTCCCGGAGCACCACTGCCCTGGCTTCCCGGGGCACATCTCACACATGTGGCCGAAGTAGCCGGGGCAGCAGATGGACCTCTGGGGAGCCAACAAGAAGAGGTCAGGATGAGGCACCGTGTGCAGCACAGACAAGGCACAGCTCTGCTGGGGAAGCTACTCTACTGCTTTAACTATGTGATAGCCATCGTTTCTAACATATGAAAGGACCAGAGGGGTGTGGTTAGGATGGGGTTTGCCCCCCAAAATGGGGTGCTCTGTTGCCCACAGCCTCATGTAAAGGTCCACAGTGCCACCTGAGCAACACTGGCAATGCAAATGTTCAATCCTGTGCCCATCCTGCCTGCATCCCAGAGGCTCTGCTGGGCAGGGAAAGGCTCTGCCAGAAGGTGGTTTGGCTCACAAGCCTGACTGAACTGCTCTCATTTCTTTTTTGCATCCAACTGAGGAGGGAGGCAACCATGATGGGACCAAGTTGGACAGCACAGACAGAGAGAAACATCATCCAGTGAGATAACACAGAAGCGCCCAGTGAGGTATAAATGCTGCCTTTCTCCATTATCAATCTCCCATTCTCATGAAAACCTGCCAGGAAGATGCTTCAATACCTGTAAAAGGGCTCAAATTCACACAAGTCTTTCTATTACCATTTCCTCTTCAACTGTTTTCTCTCAGCCACACATTTCCACAAAACTGCTGAGGGCCACAATAGCTGTGACACCTTCTGCTCCTCGCTTTGGTTCGGCTCCAATTAGTTATCAGTTATTCGGGAAGGCACATGCAGAAGCAAAATACCACCATTCATGCCTCATTTCCTTAGGAAACCAGACTACAAACATTCAACTCCTTCTCTTCCTCTGCAGGACAAAACCCAAACTAACAACAGCAAGGCAGCAGACCACAATCCATCACCCTGCAGACACTTCCGCGGGTTTGTTCTCCCTCTATCTCCAAGGATGGGGAGGGACTCCCAGACCAGCCCAGTCTCAGCTAAGCAATGGCACAAATGCAGCTCATCTTGCTTTTGTCAAAATGAATTCAAGGCAAATGTTTTTCTTACCAGAGAAACTTTTGCACAGGTGAAATGACAACCAAGTATTCCTGAATCCTCAGAACGTAACTCGCAGCGAGCGAGGTTCTTGCTGCCTGGTGATTCCTGCAGGTATAAATTAACAGATAAAGACAGAAAAGATTGCAATAATTAGACAAATTGTACATTTTAGTGCATATGGTGATGTTCTTGCCTAACTGAGGAATAACTACAGGAACAGCCCTAAAAATGTGGATTTCCCACAGCTGAGCCCAATGATGTGCGGTCACCACACACAGTCTATTATTTCGTTCCCTGCCAGATTCATGGTGCAGGTGTCAGTATGGATACTGGGAAAACAGAGCTGGAAAACGTTTGGCTTAGAGTAATGAAGCCTAAAAAGGCAGAAGTGGCTGCAAGGCAATTCATAGCCAGCGTGGAGATGAAATGTTCAGTGGTTTCCCTCCCTCCCTCCCAAACAAGCTGCAGGCACAACCAGCCCATCTGTGTGAATAAAGCAAAGGTCTGGGCTGAGAAATCACTACTGGCACACCCGAACTGGCTTTCCTTGATGATAACATCAAAAGAGTCAAGATCAGGGAGACTTCTCTTTTTAACCCTTAAGAGGGGCAACTCCTCACCCTGTATGCTCTGAGGGGCTCCAGAAATTCAGGCAAAAGCCTTATAGTTCATGTTTGTGTCTTTCCTGCACAAACCTCCCTTGGTGTCTGCTTTCTTTTACAAACCCTGCTAATAATAAGTCAGAGGATTCAAGGGCACCTTTTTTCAGGTACTGAGATGACATCCACAGAGCAACAGAAGGACATCAAAGCACTATTCTCAAACAGTCTGTGAGATGTCACATGAATCAGAGACTCACCACGAGAACCGATCCAGGAGGACACTTGATCCCCTTCTCACACTTGCCGCATCTTGACTAGGGCACAGAGAACAGGACAAGTCACTTGTGTGCCCTCAACCCACATCACACCAAGACACTAATCTTGAATTACAAATGTCTTGTACAGGCTGCTGGCTGGGACAAAGACAAAGATGTATTTATCTCCATAGCTCAAAGCACCAAAAGAAGAAAAATCATGATGCGTGGCCCTAAGGCCCTGGCTGCTATCAAAGGCTTCACATGAGGCCTTATTTCTGCACTCCAGAGGCTGTACCGCAAAACATACCAGAAGAGATCCCGTGTTACACCCCTTCTGAGTCTCTGAGCTGGAATAAGGCTTTCTGCAGGCCTGGAGTTCCTTCACACAAGGCTGAAATGACTTTTTTTCTGGTCTGTAAGCAGGCAGGCCTGCCTCACTCAGACCCTGCAATCCTCAGACAGCCAAGAGCCACACGATCCGTGCAGGCTGGACTTTGGCCGTGGCTCCCAGACAGACCACAGCGTTTCCTAGGGAATCCTGTGGTCATGCCCGGCAGGAATTGGGCTGGATTCTGCTTGCACAGTTCAATATCTGGAATCCCTGGATCAGCCTTCCTCATGGTTGGCACTGTGAGAGAGACCCAGCAAGAGACCTGAACGTGGTCCCTTGCGTGGGAGCTAGGAGGTGCCAAATGATGTCCTGTTTCACATGAGGCTCATCTGGGCTCAGAACACAAGCTACTGCCTCGTCCACGTGTAGGACATGGAGGTCTTCTGCTGTTCAGCAGGTGGAGGAACCCTGTGCAATGGTGGTCAGCTCCATGGCAATCATCGTTACCTTTTGTATGGTGGTGGTATTGGCAGTGCAACGGTTCTTCTGTATCTGGAGGACCTGCGAAACCCCGACCAACATCCCATTCTTTGTCTCAAGAAATCTTCCATCCAAAGGAATGTTATTGACAAACTTCTGCAAAGGGGAAGGAAACAGCTGAGGTGATAATTTTCAACTCCTCTTGCATGGATTGCTTAACAGCTGCCAGACAGCCACAGCAAGCAAACTGTAAGGGTGTCCAAACCAGGCGTGGGTGCATCCAGCCACCAGCCTTATCAAGTGATAGGTCTTGCCAGATCCTCAGCTGGCAGAGCAGTCTTTTCTCCTTACCTGGGTGCTGTTTTGATAAAACATCAGCCAGTAGGAGAGCCCTAACATGCTGTTCTTATGGATTCCACTTCTCAAGTCCGTGGGCAAGAGCTTCTCTCCCAGTACAACGTGGTACTGCACTGTCTCATTGTCCTAATTCACAAAAAACCCAAATATTAGGACTCTCTTGACTACAACTCAGCCAGAGGTATGGCACGAGTAGAGTTTCTAAGCAATCTGTTACAGTCCAAGGTTAGCAACTCCCTACCACAGATAACATTACAGTTTATGACTCCGTTACTGGATGAAGTCATAAATGTTTTTTGAAACCTTTCAAAAGGTTCAAAATTGCCACAGATATGCCACAGCCAGCCAGAAGGAAGACCATCTTGTGCCATCTATCCACATTCAAATCTACTCAGAAATCTGCAGCCGGAGTCCAAACGTTCCTCTCAGATCCCATTGCAACAGCCCAGGAAACCCTCTGATTTCTCTCTGCCACCTTTCTCCTAGCTTTTAGCACCGGGTGTGCTTCTCCCCTGCATGCTGAAATCCACCAAGCACGTATTTGTGATCTGCCAGTGTCCATGTCCCTGCATTTACCGTGACAATATTCAAACTGTAAGCAAGCAGTGACCTTACCAAGTGTGTCACGTTGGCAGCACGGCAGTGTTCCTCAATGGAATTATTTCCAGGAACAAAAACTGTGTATTTTTCAGAGGACTCGATTTTTCCAATGAGCTGATATTCCTAAAAGATATCCAAACAGTACCATTTGCAGTTACACTTGTACCACACATGAAATCAATTACAAAGGCAGGAGTGTTAGAGGAAACGCTTGAAATTGGGATAAACAACTTCCACCCAGTCACACACATCTAATTGTTTGCTCATCCTGGGCTGACATAAGGGCAGCTTCTCAATTCTGAACAAGCCTTCCTTTTCCTCTAGGTTTCTCTGCCCTGTACAAGCACAAGAGCACCCGAAACAGACAGGTCACCTTCCACTGCCAATAATACAGAGATCTACCTGCAAGCAAATAACCCTTGGGCTGCTCAGAAGAGCTTTCCTAGGAGAACACTTTGGAATGGCAGGAAATAAGTGGTGCCTCTTTTTGCACCAGGCAGCCCAAATTTCGTCCCACCAATACAGGGTGCTCAAAAGACAGTTGTGACAGCCACAACAGTGCTTACCTGTAGCAGCTCCTTGAATATGCTGAATGAGGCAACTGCCTCAAGCTGTTTCTGGAGCCCTGGAGGACTCGGTGGGATATCTCCCGAAGGCGGCAACAAAACCTGCAGAAAAGCAAGTTCAGAAGCACAGCTGGGCAAGGGGTTCTGAGGGAAATCACACCAGACTCCTGTCCTGCTTGCAAGAAAGGCAATTAGAAACAGCCTAATTTTACACAATTCTGCAACAGCCTTAACTCTTCCATCAGCCACAAGAAGAGGAACTCGGCTCCCGCTTGTCCCAGAGACAAACATTTTAAACATTAAACAGTGCTGCACAGGAAACATCTGGCAGGACCTTGTGATAACTAAATATATTTTTGCCACAATACCCCTTCCTAACTCTCCAGACATGTATTCCTCCTTGGCCTCATCACAGAGGCTGCAACACAAACCTCCTGCTATAGCTGCAGCGTTTCCCAGCATCACAATACCAACGCACCTTACTGAGGACGTGAATGATGCCGTTGCTGGCAGGGATGTCACTGACAACTACACTTGCATTCTGGATGGTTAATTCCTGCAGAAGTGTCAGAGGGAGAAGCAAAAGCATTAGAAATTGCCAAGCAAGGTCAATATAAAGACATTGTTTGTTCAGGGTTGCCTGTGATTGGTCTGGGTACAACTGTTAACAGATTTCTGAGTGCACCAGTGTCCCTCCCATCCAGGCTCCCCACTGGATGCAGCAGTTTTAAGCAGTTTAATTTGACCCTGCTCTGTAAGAGACCCTTACGCCGCTCCTGTTGCTAATCTGCCATCTGGTCTGTGGGTTGAGGGTGGGCAGTTCTGGGCTCTTGTACTTTTTGAGCTTTTCTCCAGTGAAGACTCCTTCAAGAAAGTGGGCTCTGAAGGGAGCAAAGGCAGGTAAAGAAAAGATTAGGGTGCTGTTTGTAATACCAAGGAGATAAGACCATACCACCCAACATTCATGTCACCCACACGAAGTAGTTAAGTTGTCCAGGGAAGATGTGGCTGCCCCATCCCTGGAGGTGTTCAAGGCCAGGCTGGATGGGGCTTTGAGCCCCCTGATCCAGTGGGAGGTGTCCCTGCCCGTGGCATGGATGAGCTTTAAAGTCCCTTCCAACCCAAACCATTTTATGATTCTATGTGGAGAGAATGATGGAGGGAATTCCTTGTCCTGATACCATCTGTATCTATGTGACAGGGGAAATCTCTGTCTGCAAATACGTGAAAAATAAACCCACTTCTCATTGCCTGTGCTTTCTTAGGTTCTTTCCCTGCTAGATATTTCATCTTGCTTCTATACCAATCTTAAGACAACCCCTTATTGGTCTTGTACAAACAGGAATCCAGCTCCTGGCTGTGTTCCAGTTGTCTGGCAATACAAAGGAAAGGCAGAAGGCTCCTTGTACCTGACTAAAAATGGCAGCATGTAGGGGGTCAACCAGAAATCCTTCTCCATCTTGCTTAAGTTCTTGATAGCCTCTTCTGAAGGCACCAGGACAGTGACATTCATTCCTGCTGGGATGCTGAAGAGAGATTTCTGTTGTCCAAAGCACAAAAAGGAACAAATAAGACATGCTAATGCCACACCTGTGCCACAAAATACAACCAACAGCACTCCTGCTCCTGCAGCCCTGTGAAAGAGGTGTAGGAAGCCAGCACAGGCTCAGCAGCACAGTGGGCTCCCCTGAGCTTGGCAGGTGAGCTCTGCTGGCAATCAGTGAATGCCACAGGTGGCTTAGCCAAAAGAGCTGACACCTTTTTGCCAAGGGAAAACCTGCTGCTTTAAGCCCTACTTTCATACTTCAATTAATCTTCAAACCCACTCAATCGCATCCATAAATCCTTTCTGAACCCTCAACATCAATTTTGGGGGAGGGACCAGGATTATTCCTGGCAAAAGCAATGCCTGCAGCAGGACAGGCAGCTAAAGCTCAGTTAGATGCTGTACATCACGGCATGCTTCCACAGACTTGCTGCAGTCCATGCAGTGTCTCTGTTATTGCCACACCAGAGACAGGGAGGCATTAGCAACAGAAGGAATAAATCTATACTCTAACTCCTCAAAGCATGCTCTTCTGAGAAAAAGCTACTACAATGCTACTCCTTTTCCTTTCCCTTCTGTGCTGTTTTATGATGGCCAGGAGTTACAGAAGATACAACCATGATAATTCAGTGTAACACAGCCCCAGCTTCCTGCAGTGCCAGAAACAAGGCCCCCAAAACACACTCATCACCCTCACTCTATCACAAACACCAGAGCTTTTCTACACACCTGCTCTATAATGATTTCTCCTTTTCTGTTGCTTTGTTTTTCTCTAATAAAAAGGGCAAATGGAGTTGCTCTTTCTCTAGCAGCAGTGTTCACAGACTTCACTTCTACTGAACTCACCCGCGCGAGCATCCCACGGCTGTTCTTACCTTAACCCAGTCGTAGAAGCCTGCAAAGTGGGAATTCCTGGCCAGCTCCTTTCAGATAGAAACAACAGAATGGTTACCCCTGCTGAGCTCTGGGGTTAGAGGACTGGGGGACCCAGGGTAGGGGAAAGGAGCCCTTTGAAATATCAAGTCTGGCAATAACGACTCAGACATTCCTTACAACCATTACAGGCACTGTGTATCACGGGGAGGGATGGGCACTCCCAGAACCACACTCCAGCCATTAAAAAAACCCATATTTCCAAATAAACAAACTCTTTTCAACTCATCTGCAATCACTCACGTCTACCAGGGGCAGGGATTGAACCCACAATGGCTTTTGACACTTCTAATGACAGAAACGGGCCAGGCAGCTCCAAAATGAAACAGTTTCTGAACAACAAAAGAAGATGATGTATTGCACAGGACTGATGGGTGAAGCACCCAGGAATTACTGCCAATGGTTCCCTGAACACATTGGCCTTGGCACCAGTTCCGTCTCTGTAGCCTTGAGTGGACACACACGCTGTCAGGCTGGTGTTGGGAGAAGGAGCCAACTCAGGTAAGAGAGAAAAGGGAGGTAAGAGCAGACCATTTCTCTCCAACCTCAAGAAGACCTCAGACATTCACTTTTTACTCACTTTCAGAATGTCCCCATAGCACATCACGCCGTCCCCCAGGTAGCCTTCAGGGCAAGTGCAGGATCTCTCTCCTCCTCCAAGGGGCACACACGTAGCCTGGAAATACAAAGAAGAAATTAGAGAGCAAACAGAGGTTATGCAGTGTCACACCTATCTAGGAATTGAATTCTGGCATCCCAGGGCTAGAGGAGCACACAGAAGCACATTCCTCCTGTGGCCTTTATGGTGGCACTGAATTTATACCTCATGCAGGAAAGTCTAGAGGATCTGCCAGGGCAAATCAGAGACCAAGCCTTTACAACACCTCAGAGGCACGTCAGTAAGATGATGGAACATAAATCCTTGCTCTTCTCTTGATGCTGTGGCTGCAGAACCTCTGTCAGGGAGCAGAGGAGCCTCCACTGCCACCCTAGCCTTGGGACAACACTTCAGCTACTCACCAAGTCGTGACAGCCCCCATTGTCCATGAGGCATGGGTTGATTGCATCGCAGTAGTGACCATCACCAGCATAACCCCTCTTGCAGACACACTTGCTCTGCAAGAAAGAGACACTTCAGTTTTATAGACCTATTGGAGAGTCCTCACTTGCCAGCCAAACAAATTCCCAAGGAAGAAAAACCTATTCTTATTTTCTCAAGTTTTCCTCCTGGTGTCTCAAGATCTGTGGAGGTCACCATCCTCTACCACAGCACAAACGCTGCCTCATTACTCAAGTGCATTGATGCCCTGCAGTGCCTGGCTCTGGGGAGGTCACCTGGAGATGATGGTTTCCATCTTTATTTCCAGCTTTTTCAGGGAATGTGAAATGGCAGAAAGAGAAGAAGGTTTAATGTCATAGCTTGCACATCTCACCTCACTAAAATCTGCTAAACATGTGGCACCTTTTCTCAGCACATTTTCTGATGCTCCCCTGGCTCAGTGGGGAGAAGCAGCACCCTGAGAAGCCACTTCTGAGTGCCCTCCTCCTGCCTCAGGATGCCTGGTTTCCATCCCAGCTCTCTCCACAGACTGCCTGAAGAGCTGCACGTGCTTTCCTGTATATTTTAGCATCGTGCAGAGACACCACCATGATCTGGGAACAAGGTGGACACAGTACCTGGTGCCTTAAACCCAGCCCTATTATGGAGCGCGGTCTCTTCCCTTTGCTGCACGAACACTTCAGAGCAGAGCAGCAGCCTCAAACACACCAGTGCAGCTCACCTCAGGCAAGCACACTGCCTGGTTTTAGCTGCAGCTTGTGTTTCTGGCAACAAACAAGCAGGCCTTGCTTCTGCACGGCCCAGTTTCTACCTGTGGCCATCCCAGGCCACATCAGAGCAGCTTAGGAAGCGTGAAGCGTACCAGCAGCCCTGGTGTTGCTCATACCTGGCCAGGGCCGACGTAAAGGCAGTCAGCATTGATGTGGCAGTTCCCTCTGCTCTCCAGCACGCAGTTGTCCAGGGGCACACAGGCCTTCCCGTCCCCGGTCCAGCCCCTGTTGCACTGGCAGGTGGCGGTGCCGGGGCCCGTGCTGGTGCACAGAGCCTCCAGGGGAAGGGAGAGAAAAAGGATGACACTCAGCAGAAGAAGGGAGTGCGATGCAAACACAGCACCCAATCTCCATCAGACTGTGGAGAGTTTCTGATCAATTCTGATTCCAGCGCTGGGGGTGGTGGCTGGAAGCACCTTCTTCAGAGAAGTCCTAGAAAACTTCATAATAAAGTGATTCTGGAAACATTTGATGTTCCCAGAGACACAGACATTTTTGTCTAGGGTGGCTCACAGCTCCAGAGCATTCCATACCATTCTATAAAGCTCTTCCATTACAGAAGAAATATTCCCTGAAGAGGAGAATGTCTGGAGGAGAATGTCTGGACACACGGGATGGAATCAGTGATAGAGGGCAGATATCTCTCAGGAAAGACCTGCTTGTACCCAGTGCCACCCTATTTCCTTCTACACAGCCCAGTGTGTTCTCCTCACTGATGGGTCTAAATTACAATGAGATCTGACTGTTTGGCAGCCATTTCCATCACAAAGCACCAGGGTTCTTTACTAAGGATAATAATCTATTGCTGAAAGGATAATAAAGTAGTGCTGAAAGGATAATAACGTAGTGTTAGTGGCTTCTAGAAATGATAGTCGGAGTTCACAGCTGAGCCACAGCCTGAACAGAGCAACAGAGAAACTAACACACATTAGAAGAGCTTAAGGGGGAAATCAATACAAAAGTTATCTGTACAGCTCATCTCTGTAGCTGCCAAAATGTCTGGTGCAAACCAGCTAAATTCTCCCTGGGGTCCAGCATTTTGGTACCAACCCTAATGATTGACATCCTTACGACAACTGTGTCAAGGCACCTGTTATCCCACCCCATTTTATAGACAGGGAAAGCTGGCACACGAGATGTGTTACAGTCCCAGGAGTCCTGGATCCCTGCTTTGATAGATGGGAGCTGCTTCTGGGTGCTTTGACAGTCTGACCCCACTTACATTCTGTGAGCAGCCTCCTCGTTCTGGCTGACTGCACAGGTCGATGGGCTGGCAGGAAAATCCATCACCTTCGTATCCATCCATGCAGATGCACCTTAGAAGTACAAGCACAAAAGGGACACAGCTAGAGCAGCCCCTTCTGAAAGCCAGCAGAGAGCAAAAAAGGCTGCTGGAGGCTTCCAAGCAAGCAAGAACCTGTCTGGTTTCGAGCAGGTTGGCTGTGTCACTCAACCCCATGCACCAAGTACACAGCCACACAGTGCCTGTACAAGGACAACGTGCCCACCTGAACGGCCACACCAGGAGGACTGACCTTGCTGTGTCGTTGAGGCTGCAGACAGCATTCTGGTGGCAGTACTGGGAGAGCCCACCTGGGCCACAGTTCTTGGATGTCCTGTCACAGAATTTGCCAGTATAGCCTTCCTTACAGGACCAGGACTGACACACGCCACCGCTGCCAGGCCTGTTGTCACACACGCCGTGGACACAGCCACAATCTGTCAAGCACATGGAGTAACATCAGGAACTACAAAGAGTCCTGAATCCACCACAGTGATGGCATTTTGTAGATTCCCAACTTCCCTTCACAACCTCTCACTACACCAAAAGGTCAGCCCATTTGTTCTTGAGAGAGGGAAGTGTGCTGGGAGACGTCTGTCATAACTCAAAACCTGAGCAGGGAACAGATCCTGTGATGGCCTGTAGGCCAGGCTCAAAGTTAGGCTATCAAGCTCAAGGTCTGTACCAACTGTCTCTTCCTTCCTAGTAGAAGAGATTCAAATCAACATCCCACACCTAAATCTGGCTGTTTCCAAGATCCCCATCACCCCTGTAGCATCAGCCATGTTTCCTCCCCTGTTGCTGGAAGGAACACCCATAATGACAGGCAGTAGTGGACAGGTATGGTTGGACTTGATCTCACAGGACTTTTCCAACCAGATGATTCTATCATTCTATATCCTTGCCCTACCTTCGTCACAGTTCTCGCCGTGCTTGTTTGGGTTTGAACAGATGTGACAGGCTATTCCTTTGAACCCTTCAAAGCAGGTACAGATGCCATTGCCTTGTATGCCATCACTGCACTGGGAGGGAAACAAAGAGAGAACCAAAGTGACTGAAACTCAGGAAACCCAGGCAAAGCCAAGGCGTTGATATCTACCACAGACACTTTGATACTTGTGGTAGAAAACAGGACTTTGAAGAGTGGTGGTAGCAATACAAAATCCCACATGGCTGTCGACAGCCATGACATGATTCAAGTTAGAGCTCAACAGAAAACCCACTGTGTATGTGCCATTCTCCCTGGATCTTCTGCTGCCACCGCTGCGGGCTTAGCCCTGGAGCACAAATTCTGGATTGTGCCTATCTACAACTCTCTAACCACACTGCCTCCTCAGCTGCTCACTGCAACACAGCAGGAGCCTTCACACTTACATTTCCCCGGCCATAGCATGGGCTGGAGAATCCCCCTGGGCACGGCATGCAGTCCGGACCAAAGAAACCTTTGCAGCATCCGGGTTTCTGAAACAAAAGCACAATTGGTAAGGTACGATGTGACTTGAGAAGAATTCCCTGGAGTCAGCCTGCCCTTGCAATTCTGAAATCCTGGGCCTCCTCTCTGCCATGGACTGAAGTTGACTGTCTTGTTTAGCATCTGTGTTTCTAGAAGCTCCTACACTTAAATTATTTTTCAACACCTCCTTCCTGCTCACAGCCCATTCTTCTCAGAATTAATCATGATTTTCTGCTCTCTCTCTGACTTCAACATTTAGGGGCTGTGTTTTCTATGAGCCTCTGTTTCTTTAATAGTGCTGGCCCTCTCACTCCTACTTTATCCTTGCTGAGGATTGCATTCCTTTGGAGAGATGTGGCAGTCCTGGATTGCAGACCTTGTGGTGAGTGATCAACGAGATAAAGCACAAGACAAACAATCAGCAGTATTTAATGAGACACCCACAAATCATTCCATGCAGTTGACATCCTGAGAGCTGGAGCTGCAAGCAAACATGAGGCCCATAAATGCACTAAGAGTGACTTCTCTGAACCGTTTGACAACGTTTCATAAACAGGATGCAATCACTTCACAGCTTACAGCACTTTCCCTGGGCTCAGCTTCCTCTGGGGGACGCGTTAACATCAGGGCACTCGCAGAGAAAACGTGCCACAGCCACCCTGGCACCATTTATCTCGTGGCTTCCTCCAGCCTGCCTGGTCACACCCGGTGTGCTGTATTTTATTTATTTATTGCACTCAGGTTTAACTGAGCTGCTTTTCTACATTTGCAGCAAGCTGGTACCCTGTGTTCTCAACAGCATTTGCCAAAGAGAAAGCAGGTATTCAACTCGTGACTGGTCCTGGGGACGGTCATTAGCATGGGACATTTTTTCCATCAGCTCAAGGAGTAAGAGCTCCTCTTGCTCAATGAGGAAGAGCAACACTGAGCTCTTTTCAAAGGGAACGTGGTCTTCCATCACACTCACCATAACTGTCTGATTGCAGTACCTGGCACACCCCTTCTTCAGGACATTCAGGCCTTGTGGATCATGGATGTACACACATTCTTTTGGTAAAAGTGTTGGTTCCTGTAAAGGCAAAACAAGTCATCAGGACAGCAACCTTCTCCTCTGCTCTTTACGCTGCACAGCTGCCTGTCTCTGAGCTGGGGAAGGTGACAGAGGAGCCAAGGTGAACGAGGCACCGTTACGGCGTGACGGTCACGAAAGAGGGCACACGGTGCCTTCCTCCTGCTCCCAACAGCCCCCAGGAGTGAGCCAAGGTGCTGCTCCTTTGTTCTAATAATAGTGTCTGTGATGAGGGGGAGAGACAGTAGGGTGGGAAGGTAAGAGGACAGGGAGGGAGAGGAGACAAAGGAAGGAAAGGGCAGCGGGAGAAAGAGGGTAAGAAAGAGAAGAAGAAAGAGAAAGGGGAGGGAAAGCAGGAAGGAGGGAGAGGAGGAATAAGAGAAAGAATGAGAAAGGGAGGGAGGGAAGGAAAAAACAAGGGATGGAGGTGAGACAGACAGGGAGGGAAGAGAAATGGAGAGAGTGAGAGAGGGGAAAGAACAGCAAATAATTTTAGAACAATGCTCAGTGACTTCTCATGGAGTTAGACAGGGGCAGAACTGGGTTCCAGATGATTCTGTCTTCATCTGCCTCAGTCAGAGAGGAAAATGAGCGACCAGTGAGTTTGTAGAGTGCTACTGCAGACATTCATGCTGAGAGCACCAAGCAAGTTCTGTTGAATCTCAGATCTCTCAGAAGACACCCAACATTAACAGTGGTGAACACCTCTGTGGCTTTCACAAACATCATCTTGGGCCTGGCCTTCGCATAGGGATTTTCTGGAACTTGCTGTTCCACTAAACTCAGCGTGGGATAACACAAACACCAGGACCCAAACTCCTCCTCCTCACCCCACCTTCAGCTAGTTCTGAGTCAACAGGGAGCACAGGCCAAGAACAAATGGCTTCTCACTCACTGCTTGTTAGGGCAGGTACCCTCTCTGCTGGCTGTCTTTCCTGCTCTCTATTTATTTGAAAGTGGCTTAGGTTAGAAACTGTCCATCAGTGTGTCTGATGCCACCCTGCAAAGAAGAAACTACTGAAATAACCACAGGTATTTACCATTTCTCTGCTGCCAGGTGGGCAAACGCTGCTGTTGAGGGCCTCACAATCCACACAAGACCCCTGTCAAGAACACAAGAGGGGAAAACTTAATCTTCTCAAAGGAATCCATTCCCCATGTCAAGAGCACCACAGAGCTATTGCTCCCAGTATAAATCCAAAACATCACATGTATCAGAAACATTCCTAGGAGGGGAGTTTTGATACTCTGAAATATGGTAAGTTTATAATTTAAATAAAATGACTCCTTTGTCTCAAGAACCTGACTACAAGGTGGGGGTCTGCCTTCACTCTGTGAGTCCATCAGCCACTGGACATAAAGCTATGCTGGAAAACATTGTGGACCTCACTAAACCAGCAAGTTATGTGGACCTTCTGGCCACTTGTGATTAAATGTGTCTCTCCAAATCAGGAACCTCTTGCCTATTCAGAGTCTCATCATCTTTCTTCAGTAATCTATCAATGACCAAACTGGGGAGCAAGCACCTAAGACAAGGAATACAAAACTGTTTGGGTGAGAACATCACTCAGCATTTCTAGCTCCTGCTCCTTAATGACTGCTCCTGTCCAGACTACAGGACACCAACACTGACAACGATGGGAACAAAGCATTGTCAGCTAAGTTAGCAACTACAGGGTAAAGAAGATCATGTAAGGCCTTATGAAAAGGCAAACAAACTTCTGAAACAAAGGCAGGATGGGTGCACGGGACAACAACAGCCTGCAAGGAACGCTTGCTGATCACCAGCAAAGCGGTGCCAAGTGCAAGCAGAAGAAATGCTGATGGTGCTGATACTGTTCAACTGACATTAGGGCACCTCTCAGAGAGAACTCATTTCCCAAATGCAACCTGCAGAGCCTGCTTTTGTCCCTCCAGGTGAGTATGGGGTCTACAGCAACCGCTGGCCTGAGCCCAGGAGAGGCTGACTTACCGTCACGACTTTGTGCTGCTCTTCATTGCATCTGTGAGGCAAAATGGGGACTATGGAAGGAGGGATGAAGATACCATCCAAGGTGTGAATGATACCATTTGATGCCACGATGTTTCGCATGTTTAAGGGGATCCCTGCTTCATCCATCAGAATTCTTCCCTGATGCAGAAACACAAATAATTTATCTGCATTTTAGCCCATTAGAGTGCATCAACTACATAAAGGCCATGCAGGAAACAGCACACAACATCAAGAGCAGCCACACAGATGGTCAAGCCTTTTAGTGGAGTCACAGGCTGGATGAGAACAAACGAGTTCAATGACCTCATTTGGCCAATGCCCTCAGCCCCACGGTGTGAATGTTGGGGTGTCCTGTGCAGGGACAGGAGTTGGACTCGATGATCCCTGTGGGTCCTTTCCAACTCAGGTCACTCTATGATTCTGTGATTTAAGTCCAGTTTTTTAAGCAGAGGAGGAAGCAGAGACAGGCTGACACCACGTTGTTCAGAACTCCATCCAGGCTTTCTCCTTCTCATTCATACTTACATCAGCACTGATGTTGATGGCAATTATCTGGTTAGCCATGGTCACAATGTGGGGCATCATCATCAGCTTCTCCACAGTCACCTGAAATAAAAACACAGGGTCATTTCAGTACAGCTAACAGAGCCCTTCCATGATTCCTGCCCTTAAAAATCCCTCTAAAGGGAACTCAATTTAAACATTCACATTTCATGAAATACCACAAACAATGGCTTAGAGGGAAATTCAGGACTTGGTTTTCATTCTTGTGTAAGTTAACAGTCCTGCACAGCTGAAAACAAGTCTCACTAATAAAGTCTCTTACTGATACAGCTCCAAGAAGGGTCAGACTAATAAGGGAATTTTCCAGGACATATTCAATAAACAATGACAGCTCAGCCAGAAGCATATTTTGACTTAATAAATAATCTTATTTCTAAAGGCAGAAAAAATGTAAACTACAGCTACTCCACTGAGAGACTTAATGATTTGAGAAATAGGAAGTTCTGAGAAGCAAGACAACTGTTACTTTTGTGTCCAAGAGGTAGCTCAGCTTGTTACCTTGTCCTTATTCACTAATTGCAAGCAAAACTCCATTCTGCTGTTTGGTCAAAGTGCTGCTCATTTTCTCTATTGGAATTAGGAGAATCACAAGGACTGATGTTTGCTTCTCAGTGAAAAATGGGAATAATATTGGTATTTCTTTATGAAGGACATGACATTGTACCATAAATGCTTGAGCATTCCCTTCCTCCACAGGTTTTGTGTCTAACTTTAAACATTTCTGTTTATTGTGCAAAAGAAAATGTCTTGTTGATGCACTGTGTTGATTTTATTTACCCTGCCATTATTATAGACAGCAATGGCAGTGCAAGAATTGGTGGTGCCAGGTCAGATCACAGGTTCACTTGTACCATTCCTCCATCTCTAACTGTAGCCACTGATGGAGACCAATGAGAGAGGAGAAGGGAATTGGGCCAGTTCTCCACTTGGCTATAACTTTGGTATTGCTGCCATTAGTGTCTTAGGGAAACTGTAGGCTGGAGAGTCCATAATTAAGATAGATTCCTAGGTAATAATTTTACAAATTAAAGAGACTATTTGCCTGCTGCAAACTCTGCTGGGCAATATTTTAATTATAAAGGCCATTTGACTGAGGAGCACCATCACCCCCAGGAAACTCAAGAGTTCCGTGACGGAAGAGCACAAGCCGTCCACTTTGGCAACCACTTTCATGGTAAACACTCTGCCTCATCAGATCCTAAACCACATCCCTGCTCCTCCAGGGGAAGTCCAAGAAGCAGCAGCTGAAGTCACTGACATTCTGCCCTCTATTCCAAACAACACAGCTGATGACACAATGGCCCGAAGAGCCCCAGTTATCTGCAGTGGCAGGGCCTGCCTCACCGCTGCTGACGTGTAGATGTGATGCTTCACAAGCTCCTGAAGCTTGTTTATGCCCTAAGGAAAGAAAAGAACAGAAAATAAATTAGACACCCTTTCAATGCTCAGGAGTGAGAGGAGGCAACTGCATTTTCTATTGACCAATGACTGACAATGGCAATGTTTTATAGCAGTGACTTCACTTGGGGAGCAGCTGCCCTCGTTTCCCCCACGGCTGAGCAAAGCAGGGCAAACATCAGATTTAAAGAGCCCATCTAACCATGGGTGCAGGTTCCATCAGCATCCACTTCTCTCCCAAAGCCTTACAGAAACACAGACATGGTTCAGCCTTCTCCAGAAAGAACAGCTTTCAGCAATGCTCTGATACATCACACAAGCCATTCCAGCACAGCCTGGTACATCTCAGTAGGCTCGGGATGTCTTAAATACCCATGAGCTCTCACCTCTGTGAAAAGGTAAATGAGCCTTCCATCTCTCAGCTTATCCACGCCATCGTTGCTGGGTACAAACACAGTGAAGGGGCCTGGGCCATCCAGTATTGCAGGCAGCCCACAGTTCTGCAAAAAACAGTCAGAGGTTTCGTTGTGGAAACAGCACGAGTCAGTGAGGGGGCCTATCAGGAAGGGAAACAACTCACTAGAAGCAGAGCTATTGAAAAGCAAGTGGATGCAAGGGGCAGCAGGACACCAAGGATAGGTATGTAATATATCCCCATCCCTGGAGGTGTTCGAGGCCAGGTTAGATGGGGCTTTGAGCCCCCCAATCCAGTGGGAGGTGTCCCTGCCCATGGCAGGGGGGTTGGACTGGATGGGCTTTAATGTCCCTTCCAACCCAAACCACTCCATGATTCTGTGATAACAGAGGCATAAAGATCACAAAAACATAGCTTGGCCAACGAAGCCACTGGTGTGAACGCAGCTGATGTGAAGAAGGAAGCACTGGGCTAATGCTCCCTCTGTGCTTTAAACACAGAAGTACATTTACAGAAACTAAAACTGTATCTTTTTACCTACAGAGATGAAAAAGAGAACCAAGTCAACAATCAAGTCAACTGCAATTCATGAATTTTGTAAAAAACTAAGAGCCACAGAGTTGAAAACAGACAAGCCAAGACTGTTGTGAGAAATGCTAGAGCAAACCAGATGACTCTTACGGAGGTAAAAGGAAAATCAGTCTGTCCCTAATGAAAATGCTAATTAAAATATTAATTAAATGAACCCTGAGCAGCACCTCAAGAGGTTTTTTCTTTTATTTAGCAATCTACGCCTCAAAACCAGGAAGCTAAAATCTAATTTGGCATGGACAGTCATGAATCCTCACTCTTTGTCCTGACAGTGGTCACAAACTAAACATGCTTTGGAGAACAAACTCTCCAGGGGAGGTGGGAAGGGGAGGTGGGGAAGCACATGGGAGAGGCGTGTTGCTTGCTGCTTGTGCCAGATTCCCTACTGATGGGAAGTCCAATGTCTTCCATTACATTTGCTTATGTAAAATACACAAATTAAGAAATGACACAGAAAAAAATGTCCAGAAAGAAAGCCAAAGCACTGAGAGAAATTTAGATAAAACCAAAAGCAGCAGCAGGTTTTGCCACAGCAGCAGTGCCACAGCTTCCCAGGGCAGCCACAAAGGTGCTTACCTCCAGTATAGTTTCGAACCTACTGAAGATCTCCATGGAAGCAAGGATCTCACCAACGGTTTTCTGCAAGAAGGTACCAAGAGGAAAAAACAGCTGGGGCTGAAGTAAGGTCTGAGCACATCCTGAAATTCCCTTCTTTGTGGTTTGAACGTAAAGATCTACAGGAGATCACCACCCTCATGGTCTTCAAACCCTCTGTATTGGCCAGTTGGCTCAGCAAGGGCTGAGCCTGCAGTAATTTAGGCACAAACTCCCTCCCTTGCACAGCAAACCAGGTTTTCCAAGGCACTATGCACTCCAGCACCCTTCTGTTTCCCTACTCCCAGATTAAATTAAATGGAGAGGCAATTGCTCACTATCATGAATACTAGAGAAACACTAAATCAGCTCTGGGCTGGTTGGCAGTGGAGCTTCTCTACCACCTCAGGTCTCCCTGTGCTTTGAGGACAGGGAGCAAAGCAGCTCCAGTGCTGAGAAAATACAACGTGTGTGCATGTTCCTGAAGACACAGAGGAAACAGATGCCTTCCTTCTTGCCACATTGCCCATTAAGGCAAAGGTAACAGGAGGAACATCCCTTCAAGCACCAAAACTTTTGAAGGGAGGTGTCTGACCTTTATTTGCAGGAACTTGCATGGGTTTTGGCAGAAAGTGCTTCCTGCAGAACACGCAAAGGCACAGAATATTATCTCCAAGGGACATGGGTACAAAGACATTTAATGCCAAAAATTTGTGTGGTCACTAGACTTCATTGCAAAGCCAACATCTCAAGGGAAGGAAATGCCTGAAGGAGTCCAGAGAAAGACAAGGAGCTGCAACCCCTTCCCTGCAGGTACCCGAGCACTCCAACACAGAGGCCCAGCCTCCCCTCTGGCCCTCAGACATTCCTTTTTGGAAAACATCCTCATTCAGGACATAAGACTGAGAGCACCTTAAGTGACAGAAGGCTTAAACATCAGTGATGGGCACAATTAAATCTGAACACACAAAATACAGCTGTAATACTACACAGTCCGGCAGATTTGAGTGATTAATTGCAATGGTGCAAAGTAAGCACAAACTACAACCCAAATCCTACCAAATCCAAGAGTTTGTGTCATTCCATGAGCAATATGTTTTTTGTGAAGAGGTAGAAGGTAACAGGGCCTGCTTTCTGCATATAGGAACAATATAAAAATGCTCAGGCATGGCAATGGAGTAGCAGTAAAAAAGCTTCTCCCAGCTAACAGGGAAAAGAAGGTGAACCTGAAGCCCCTGCCCAGCATCTTAAACTCCAGACATGGCTTCAAAATGCAAAAGTCTAATGATTACTCAATCCTCATTTCAAATATTTTGAATGAAAAGACAAATTTGATTATAAATTCCAAATGCAGTACAGACCAATTAAAGAAAATCTTCATTTGATTTTTAGGTGAAAAACGCTTTTTCAATATTTATCCTGCAAGATACAACTGAAAAAGAGCTCACTTGCTATCAAGGGAGTGATCTCCAGAAAGCAGAACCCTCTACTCATCCAAATACCATAAAAGCATCAATGTGAGGGCTGTATCTGCAGTGGTATTAGCTGCTTTTAATGGTACAGTGGGATAATAGTGCCTAACAGATCTTATCAGGAGCCGAAAACAAATAGACTTTTCCCTTAAGAAAAAGCCTGATTGGAATTTAATGATGAAAAGAATTGCTTTTCAAGTGTTTATTCTGCTGTCCCATAAGCCAGAATACAAGTGCCTGTGTACCTGTGGGTTTCCAAGGTTGTCAGTGCTGGTTTTTCTCCTTAGGGTGTTGATGATGTGGATGACTCCATTGGCTGCTGGTAGGTTTGATTGCAAAACATTGTACAGTTCCCCTGGCAGGTCTTGGTATCGAAATGATTTGATGTATTGCTGGATAACAAAAAAAAGGTTATTTCCTTGTGGTATATTTGTGGTATCACAATAGAGCTCTAAATCATTGCTCCTTTCAGTGCCCTTCATCTATGGGTCAGAAAGATGATGGCACAATCAGAGTCACTCTGGAAAAAGCAAATTTAAGGGATGGTCTGAGTGTAAAACAAAATCCCACCTCTATTTGAGTTTGGGTAATATTTACTTTCAAGAAGACTTAATCTGGGACAGTCACCTCTAGAATTAAGTTTATCTGAGTGAGAATGATGCTTGATCCCCTCTGGATCACAAAAGGGTGCAGTGACCATCAAGCAGCATCAGTCTGCCAAGTACAAGGAGAGAGGCACAGAATTTGGAGGCAATCCTGGAACTGTGGCTTTGATAGCAACTTTGGCTCATAAAGCCAACAAGGAGCCTTCACAACAAAGCCAGATCAGTCAGGCTCACTGAATTATAAGGTACATATCTGGTTCCAGAGCATACACAGCCACAGACCAAAGCTGGGTGTGTGGAGGTGACCTACAAACTGAACATCAAGGTATTTGTGCTGCAGCCATAATCCAAGCTCAGGCAAGCACAGTTTTCCTCTGCTTTTCATTTCACCACGTGGATTTCTCCAACTGCTCCTCCCTGCCCTGAACTTCAGTTCACATCACTGTGGATTCTGGCTGAAACAAAGGAAGGGGAGGGCAGACTTTCCAGATCAAAAGGCTCCTGAGTAAACAAACGGGAAAGACTTTTAAAAGGAGCATTGACAAGCTCAGTTTGGATTCCCCGGCTCCAAATAGTGCTTTGTCCTTTTGATGCATGCAGGGTGCATGTATTCCGACCTGGACCTCAAGGCCAAGGCTGGATCCTCAGGGAGGAAACAAATGGCTCTCCCTTGGCCAGCTCAGAGCATGCATGCAGGAAAAGTGCAGGATGGAGAGAGAACAGTGGATGCTGGAAAGTATGAGTCAACTGAAAACGGGAAAAGGGGAAAAAAAGCCTTCTCTATCAGAACATAACGATGAAAACCTCTTTGCTAGGATTACTAAGAAAAATAAAATAGAAAGAAGGGAAAAGAGAAAATATTGGCTGTGTCCAAGCACACAATCTCTAAGGAGAAACACTAAGTCTGCTGCTTCTTCCATGTCAGCCAAATGGATATTGTAGCTGCCAATGGTGCAAGGAAAAGGTTTCTCCTCCAGAAAATATAGAGAGACTGAGGAAAGACCATTCACAAGCTTTGGAGTCAGATTCTGGCTAAGTGGTTGTCTGCAAGACAGGAGAAGTCATTGTAGGAATGTCTGGTCTTAAATCACCTTGCTTTGGACTCCACAGAGGAGGTGGTTTTTCTGATCACAGGCAGGCTGATTAGAGAAAAAGGTTTTCAGGTTAAGAAAGTGCACAAAGGAAACTGTGCTCAGCCTCCTCTCTGTCCGACATGAAAGCAACTTCAGTTCAGGGTTCCTTTACCTGGCCACTGAATATGAGCTGATGTCCTGACAAGGTCCACAGAGTCTTGCCTTTCATCATGTCTTCTGCCAAATGCACTCCAGGAACAATGTGCATCCTGCACAAAATCTCAGCAGTGCTATCCTTTGGGGAATAAAAACCACATAAAGAGGACAGATGACATGTTCTTACACAAACTTCATTTGCTCAAAGACCCACAAGCATTACCTTTCTCCCAGCTAACGCACACAGAGAAATTCTTAGCATACAAGGCTGAGCTTCCCTCTTCATTTTGGTTCACTGCAGCAGCATTGTGGCAAATATTTTGCTTCTGTTTGAGTTCACATTCGAGCACAGGGAGATTGGTTAACCTGCAAGTGACTTTAGAGGAAACCCCTACACAGAAACCTATCGGTCTCGGGCACTTTACAAACCATCCTTGCACGCTCCAGATTATAAAACTTGAAGCTCTCCATGTGCAACCTTTGCTTGTCTTAGACCGAGTCAGTGGTCAACCCTGCTGAATTTACCTTTAGTTTCTTCCTTTCTTTTCTGGGCTTTCCATCATTGGTGGTTTTTAAGACCATCCTCTGTCAACAGTGATTTAGGTGGAACTGATCCTCGTGGGAACAGCTAGATTAGATAACTCGGGGGGCTTTCCTGATGTATTTTCTTTGAACCTAGAAGTTATCAGGATGACCTAGGCACAGGGTGTGGCTTTTGTTAGTGGGCACCTCTCTTCAACAAGGTAGTGAGAAGCAGCTTATGTCCCTGGCATTTGTAGGGGAGGAATTGCTTCCTAGGCTCTATGTGAGTTACTGCTGCTGCACAGACATTGCTGCTACCAAGCAGAGGAATGATATTTCCAAATCAGTTGGAAACTTAATGTCCAAATACAGTTGGTCTGTCTGGTTTATTTTTAAGACATTTACCTTGTCATATCCAAGTGTCAGCTGCCACCTGAAACACAACAGGCACCTTGCCTAGCACACGATTAAAATCCCTACTGTGGGAACTGCATTTATAGCTCACGTGTGCTGATTTTTAGCTCTGTCCTGGGAAAATAGCTATATTCCTTCTCATCCTAATGATGGATAGCCTGGTTGTGGGCTTAACTGGGCAAAAGTACTGCAAATTAACACAATTTAATAAATAAATAAATAAATACAATAATAACATGCCCTGCAGGACCTGCTTGCTGAAGCCTAGAATTGTCCAGCTCGTGTCCTGGCTCTCACAGCAGTTTTCCCCAGCCCTGCCATCCTTGCTGTCTCCATTAGTAAAATCAGCTCTTCTCAAGAAGTTGACACCACCATATCCACATCTCAGACCATAAACCCAAAATCCACTACTTTGATGCAAATCTCAACCCTGTTTGAAACTCCCACCCTCAAGAAGCAAAAAGCCACCTAAAGTTCTAATACACACAGAGTTTCAAGATTTAAATGCAAAATGGCCAGAAAAACTTACATTTCCTGACACTAAAAACAAACTCTGCCAACACTGAAGAGACAGATAAAGGTTTTAAAAATAATGTGAGGGATGGAACATCCTCTATGAGACTGCAACTTAACCAGACAATGAAGAGCCTTCCCAAGAGACTGCTTCTATAAATACTGCCTTCCAAAGTTCCTCTCTCCTGCATCAACCGGTTTTTCCAGGCTGCAGAACCCAGGCAGGAAAGAATCCTAAGACAGCAAAAATTTGCTAAAATCAAGAAAACTTACATTGAAATCCATTCTATCTGGAAGAAGTGGAACAAGTGGAAGAAGGGATGGTACGAAGACTGTGAAAGGCCCGTATTTAGTCAGCAGCAATGAGCAGCCAGAAGCTGTAAAAAGAGTGGCACCGTGAAGGAGTTACTTAACATAGGGGTTTACTCCAGCAATAATTATTCCTCTTGTTAACAACACAATTAGTTCTACACGTTTTTGGCCTAACTGTTATTTTGGCTTGGTTGTTACTAGTTTTAAGCATTTGCCCATGAGATTTCTGAAGGATTGCCAATGACTTTGGTCCACATCAAATCCACTGTTGAAATTTGCAAAACATTCATCATAATTTTCTTCCCTCATCCTTACTACCTCATTCTTTGGCCGAGTGTCCTCTGTTTGCCCTCTGAAACAACTAATTTCTGAGTGCCATCAGGACTCATTGAGGCTTGAGAAGCTGCTATGAACACAGAGTTGTCAGTCTTCACTCAGTTGTCAACAGCCCATCAACACAGTCCACTTTAACAAAGGTCATTAGGTAATAAGTCCCACTGCACAGGAATGAGGAATCAAGAGATCTTCATGCAGTTGCCCACAGCACAAATCATTTTTTGCAGATGTTTTCCTTAATGAGTGTTGGCAACACTGCTATGTAGCAGGGAGGGGGATTCACAACTGCTATGCTGAGCTTTGAGCCCTGTCTCTGTGCTTCTCTCAATTTAGTGGAGATACAGAAGACTGTGCAGAGGATGAGCTGGAGAAGGTATCTAATATAAACAGGCTTTGATATGAGCTAAAGGGGTCTCATTCTGTCCTTGGATTACAAGGAGGCAAAAATTAACCTTTGCAGACATCACTCCACCCTCTTGCAGACTGGTTCTAAACCAGTCTTCTATGCTTTGCAGAGCAATTCCTCACTGAGAAAGCACCACGATGCACAGGATAAAGCCTTTTCGTCTCCATAACAGCCACTCACCCACGGATGCTGCCAAGAAGGCTGTTTAAGGGCTTAGAAGATGTTCTACTAAGCAGAGGACACGTGGCCCACCAGCCTCAAGCATGGCTACAGAAACAGCAACAGCTGAAAGGTTGCTGAGCCTTCAGGTACTGCAGGTGGAGGCACGCTGGTGGTTTGATACAAACAGGTTTGAATCACACCTCCAAGGCAGGTCTTCCTTCTTCTGCAGCTATGGTACATCCTTCACCAAGACTGTCAAATAGCTAACACTCATCCACTGTGCTCTCTGCAGCAGTGTCCTCAATTCACAACCCAGAACCAGTAACAGGAGTTCAGAGATGTGCAGTGTTTCATCTTGCCATGGCCACACACTGTGAGATAGCTGAAAGGCTTTCAGCCTCTTCTGACAAACTCTCATCTCGTTTCCTCCATTGCCCAAACAAATTCAAAAGACACTCACCAAACATCTTCCTGGCAACGTTTAATTTCCTGGCAAATCTTCCTCGTGAATTAAGCTGATTTATCTCACTCAAGAGATCTTTATAGCAACTTCTCCCATCTCCAATCTCCCCTTCTTTACACACACAGCTAAGAGAAGAGAACGAAACGCAAGAAACCATTAGAAAACTGTCTGCAAGGCACTCATCAAATCTGAGCAGAACAACATGTTGGTGTGTACATTTGAAAAAGAAATCCCAGCTTTGTGTAGGTGAGAGCTTAGTAGCTTCTGCCTAAACTAAGTGACAGGAGAAAAAGATCACAGAATCATCTGGTTGGAAAACACCTTTGAGATCGAGTCCAACTGTACCTGTCCCCTTACTAAACCAGATCCCTAAGAAACTCATCAACCCATCTTCTAAACCCCTCCAGGGATGGTGACTCCACCACCTCCCTGGGCAACTGTTCCAGTGCCTGAGAACCCTTTTGGTGAAGAAATTTTTCCTGTTGTCTAGTCTGAACCTCCCCTGGTGTAACTGGAGTGCAAGCAAATTTGGACCTAGCCCAAGAGAATGAAGCTGCTTTCTGAGATATAATCAGCATGAGGATTGTCTGCTCTAGAGTTCAGGGTACAATATATTTATCAACACCTTTCTAACCAGAAAGTATCAGTCATTAAAGCGTCTTAAAATTTGAGGCAAAACCACAGGCAAAGTGAAGATCTAACAAACAGCTCCTATGTGACCCCTCAGCTTCAGCCAGAAGCTTCAGCTCAAGCACATCAGAGAGCCATGGTTCATCTTGAACCTAATGAGGGCCCCAGACACTAATGACTTTTCCAGAGAAGCTTATCTACATGTGAAAATCTCCGTCCTGATTCACACGGATTTATTAGTCATTACTCAGAGACTACTTGAGATCACTGGCCGATAACCATGTTTTTTCCCATTTGGGTTCCGTCCAAGTATTGGCTCTTCTCTTCTCTTTCTGTTTCAGGGACGCAGAGACACGTGACACAGGAGGAATCTGACATTACTGCAGCCTCACAGGGCTGAGTTCCAGCTGCTGGGAAACAGATCTACTGAGGCAGGGACTGTGCTGAACACCGCGTCCTGCACTTCGCTGGAGTATCTTCACAAAGGGTTGCAGATCTGGCCTGGAGCATACAACGAGCAGGTGGGTGCTAACACAGCTTTAGCAGCACTGGGGAAGGAAGGGTCAACGAGATGAGATGGCTCTTTCCCTTTTTAGTCTCTCAGAGAGGCTCCACCTTTTCTTGGTAACACATAAAATCTTTGGTGACGCTTTCTCTGGGGTTTGGGAGGCCATTATGCAAAGATGATGCTAGATCTGGCAATGTTTCCCATCTAAGGGGTATTAATTCTTAGCTGTTTAGCTCCAGAGGACTAAATGAGGTCTGGCATTTCTTCCCTCAGCTTCTCTCTTCCCTGTCAATGGGCAACTCTAATTCATTTCTTGCTTACAGGTGTGAGTGGGAAAGGGGCCGAAAACTCAGCCCTCACGACCACACACAGGCAAATGTGAGCAGGAGTCGTGCGTGTCCCTTTTAATGACTGATTACTGATAATACCCCACTACCACCAACAACCTGGGGAGCAACACCTCCAGTTCACATCACAGAAGACTCTGCTGCCCCATTTGTAAAGCGTCTTGAGCCCCACATGCCAAAATTTGCACTGATTGATGTAAAACTCTTTAATTTCAAAGTGCTCGTTACAGACAGGCTCCTCAAAAGGTGATTTTGGCCCATTCTCCCCAGTCAGCTCCCAGTTTCTTCAGAATTCAGCTCATCCAAACTCAGTTTCCATTCTAGCTGCAGAATAACTTCTCTAATAGCAATCTTTAAACTGGCTTACCTGGGATTCCCCTGGGAATTAATTTCACAGGTGGCAGACACGTCACAAAAATACTGCCGGCAGTCGGTGGCAAATGCTGAACACTCCGAAGAAGGAGTTCTCCTGCTCGTCCCAGGCTTGCAAACACAAGATGACTAAGGGAAGGCAACACAGTGATTACAGAGCTGCATTCATCATCTTTTACCCAGTAAGTTACCCTACAAAAGAGCTGTCTGGTTTCCCTTTACAAAATCTAAGGTGAGAAGAGAAGATCTGACCACCGCAACGATGAACTCAACTGAAGAACTTCTCACCTGCCCATTTTCCCCACCCTTACAGGTTGCTGACGTCCAGTTATTGCCCTTACCTCTCCTGGACGTCTGTAAACACAAATGGTTGAGTTTTCTAGGCAGCCTCCATTGCTCTCAACACAAGGGTTTATGGGCTGGCAAACCTTCCCATCTCCTTGAAATCCTTCTTTGCAGGTACATTCGTACTTTCGTGGTCCAAGAGCCTTACACGTAGCAAAGGGCGAGCACGGAGAAGAAGCACAAGGATCCTGAGCTGCAGTTAAAGAGAGGTGACAGTGATTAAATTTCTGTTTCCAAAAAACAGGACTTCCTGCAGCACAGCAGAATCCAAAAGGCCTGCAAAGGACAAGGAATTTATACTATTAAACTTCAAAAATTTCCCAGGAAAATCAGATAATTTCCAACAGCAGATGGTTTTTAATAAGAACAATTTCAGTGACAGATTCTTCAGCTCACTTTAGTAACAGAAGTATGAGTGACAGAGGGTGCTTGGATTTACTTCTGAATTTCCATCATATCTGAGGATACATGAAACTGCATTTTGGCAGGGAAAAAAACCCACAAAAAGCTAGTGAGAATAGATCTGTCCATAGCTAATGCCATGCATCCTACTGAATTTCTTTTAACAAAAACCATTCACAAACTTAAATCTGAAATCAGTGAAGAAATCCTCCAATTACTCACAAACTGGTACAGACCCCAATAGCCCCTCAGCATGGTTATTCAGTATGTACTTATGAACAAGTGTTGGATGGAACCTGCAACTCTAAACACCTCTGGCTTTCAGGACCAAGTGAGAGGAGAGCCAAAAACTTAGCCCTTAATCTTAAAGAGATTCCTAAAAACCAGGTCCTTAAGGCTCTGCAGTGAGGAAAGCATTGTATTCACAGGGATCAAATTCACAGATCATAGAATCACAGCATTACGCCAGTTGGAAGGGACCCAACTCCTGTCCCTACATAGGACACTCCCAACATTCACACCGTGGGACTGAGGGCATTGTTCTCATTGCTGGCAGACTGAGTGCCCTGAGTGCTTCCCTGGGAGTTGTTCCAGGGCTCCACTACCCGCTGGGTGAAGAACCTCTTCCTAATATCCAGTCTAACCCTCCCCTGGCACATCTTCCTGCCATTCCCTCGAGTCATATCACAGGTCATGAGAGAGAAGAGATCAGAGAAGAGCTCATCTGGAGATACCAGTGCAGTTTTTTTCCAGACAGGGGACCTTTGAGGGTCTTAGAGCAGTTTCTCACCTTGACAAGTGTTCCCACTTTTCCTGTAGCCCAGCTTGCAGGCACACACTGCTGTCCCATCCCTTACCACACACTCGCTGTTGGCCGCACACGTCACGCCTTTGCAAAGGGGAAGCTCTGGAATCACACAGCAAAGAGAGGTCCCCTTTGAGCACACAGGGAAGGCACAACTTACCTTACAAAATTCCTGGAAATGAAGGCAAACGTGGTTTCCAGAGGCCCCAAACTGCCATAAAAGGCAAGGGATATAAGCAGTGAGGACAGCTCTAAATCACTGGCAGCCTAGGTAGTCAGGTCCCACAAGACTTAGAGAGAAGAAAGGACCTGTCTGTTTTTCTGAGAAACAGAGGCACAAAGAGATGCTGCACCTCGATCACCATCACAGAGAGGGGAGCAGACCCCAGCTTTTCCCTCTATCTATATCTCCAGTGCTCCAATCATCTTCCCTCTACATTCCCAAGCCATTCACTGCACTCAGCTGCCCCTGGGACACACGTATCCAAGCCCGTATCACAGTTCAGCTCTGACAGCCCCTCTGCAGCTCCCAGTGTGTTTACCTTGGTCACACCTGGGGCCAGTGTAGCCCCCATAGCAGGTGCAGCTTCCATCCCCGCTGACGCCGCTGTTGCATTCGCCGTGCACACAGTCACACTCTGCAAGGGAAGCCCAAACAAAGCCCACCTTCAGCCACGAGGCAGTGCACAGGGACCCAGGCACACACTGGCCAACTGCCCTGAGACCTGGCACCCCGACTTCCCACCAATAACCCAGAGCAAATGTAGCTCCTTTTAAAAATAAGCCAGTCACAGCTTACAGAGAGCAAACTGCATGTCCTGGGCTCAAGAAGACAAACTCCTGCCCTGTGAGAGCAGCCTTGAGTGCAAGATCTAGACCAGCTTTTTCAGGCATGTGTTCTAACCTCCCACTCCTCTAAGTCTCCTGCAGCCAACGTAGAAGAAGGCACTGTTTAAGAGCCTACCACAAGTGTGATCCCACCACTGGGATTGTTGTGTGGTCACCACCACCAAGATGACACCTCCATCATCTGCGTGGATGCAAGGGCACCAGGAGCTGAACAGAAAGGCTCCTTGAACAGCCAGGCTGCACCACTCATAAATGGCTTCCAAAAATGGTGTGCATGGGAAGCAGCACCATGTGTATTGATTTTGTAGGGAGGGCAACAAGGAAGCAGCTGGGAGACAAAGCAGGGCAGTTACAGGAGGGTGGAAAACGGTTGGAAAGTGAGTGTGGGTCACTTCAGGCACGTAGGGAACAGCCTCGGTGAGGGGGGAGAGAGATTTACAATAGGAAAAGGGGACTGATTTGAGTGAAAGACAGAGAAACGTTTGCCTAATGGGACAAAGGCAAAATGCCAAGACACCTGCTACTACAGACATCCTCTCCTCCTTTCCAATACTCTTCTTCACTCAGCCTGTCCCCCTTGCTCTCAGGTATTTTTGTGAATTACTCATCCTTACCTGACTGACAGTCTGGGCCAAACCGATTTTCATCTCGACAGTTCTGGCAGGCAAAGCCACTGTATTGCTCCTAAAAGAGCCCCAAAATGTCCCAGATGTTATTTTTCTGTATCATTACACGGTTTCACACATTGTCACAGTTCAAAGTGTCTCCCCATTTCTGAGTTTCTGTGGCAGCTGGAGCAATACAGCGAAGAAAACTGATCTGTTCGGTGCTCTGGTAGCAGCAACTGCCCCCACGGCAGAGAAAATCAAAGTGTAAACCAACACACAGAGGAGGGCATTGAGGAAACAACATCCTGATCACAAACAGACAGGAATGCACCAGCTGACTTCTGGTATCTCACTGAAGAAAGAATCTGGAATTCACTAATGCCAATGGGACTTTTGACATTGATTTTACAGGGCTTGGAGACCTTTAGCGTATATTTTAATCGATATAAGGTTTCTTTGAGTCAAGTCCAAAAGCAGCTTTCTCAAAGAGGGGCCCAAGAGGCAGGACTGTAGCTCATCCCATCACAATGCTATTAATTAGGGATGCTGTAAAAACCTAGTTCACAAGAGAAAGTTTGAAGTCTAATACTGATCAATTAAGATAAAAATTCTCGAAACACTGCTCTATAAGATTCAAATGCACAGGAATTGTTCATGCTTTTGTTGTACTAAGTCCAGAGCTGCAAGGAAAAAAATAAACATCTGCCCTAAATTCTCTTTTTGATCTCTCTTGCTTTTCCTGAGAGAGAGAGGATCTGGCTGCCAAGGTGCAGAACTCATTCATTTAGAAACTATATCATCCAAGTCTGGAAAAGGTGCAGCTCATTAAAAGCCAAGTATCTCAGGGCTTCTTGTAGCCACGGACACTAATTATTTTAACTGATCAGATGGTTATATCCATGCAATTCCTTCTTCTTTCCTCCCTAGAGATCCTTCACAACTCCACAGCCTCACCAACAGGGTGTTACTGCCAGCCACGCAATCCTCCAGGAAAACCACAGACACTGATGCTGGAATGAAGGAAACTGCTGATGACTTTCCAGGTAGGAGGTCGGCTTTCATCCAAGGCATCTGCACAGACACTGGACGACTCCTTCTGACAAAAGCACATCACCCTCAGAAGAAATCACGCACTAACCTTGCAGATGCAGGTCCCGTTTTGCTGAATACCATCCAAGCACGTGCCGTGGCCGTTGCAGGGATTTTGAGAGCCACCCAGACACTCTAGCGGGCAAGAGAGGCCACACAAGATCAGACTGAGCAACCAGCAGCGCATTCCCCTTTCCATCTCCTCTTTCTCCAGGCACTCCAGCTGTCCAAAAGCAGTGGTTCCTTCACCAGCAAAGTCCTTGCCTACTTATCCAATGCACCTACCACTTGCCCAGAGCTGGTGAGCACGGCCAGGAGAGGAATCGAGGAACAACTTGGCTGTGAGCTAACAAAAGCCTTTTATCAAAAGCCTAAGGAACAGTCCCCATGGGCCACAACTAAAGATATTTTAGCAAAGGCACTGAAACACACTCTGGGGTTAGGTCACTGCTGTGAGCATCAGCAAGGGGTGGTACCAATTATCTCAGGGCAGCTCTGGAACCCAGGACAGGGGGAAGCCTGCTTTGCAAATACACTGAGCACTTTCAGCTTTCCCTGACTTCATGAAGAGCTGGGAATGTGCTCACACATCTTTGGAGCGAGGTACCTCCAAATGCTGGGGACTATTTCTGAAAGTTTTAGGCATGTGATCCTCTGACAAAGCCCACTGGTTATTCCAACCACTGTTGTGTAAGAACAGGCTCGAGCTCTCCAATGACCTCCTATCTTCTGCAGGACTGGAGAGCGTCTTTCCATATTCCAGCAACCAGTCAATCATATAAGAAGTCTTTATCTTAGTAAGTCTTGCTTTTGGATTTTTGAGACAAGACAAAAGAAATTCTCATTACTTGGCATAAACCTGAGTGGGAGCTCAGTTATTTCCACCTTGGGTTGGAATTTCTGTGGCTGAATGGCTGATTAACTCCAGACTACAGAGGAGCACATGTGGCACATGCACTGCAGACTACAGGGACATCTTCCTCTTCCTTTGGAAACTTTCTTAAAGAGGAACAAAAACATCCCTTTCCAAAAGCTTATTTTAAAAGAAGAGACAAAAGGAAGTTCCACCAAAGGAGGTTACGTTATGTGCTAAATGCACAAGGATTCAACTCAGCTGAAGCAGAGATTCCTTCCCTTTTATATTCTGAACCTCCAAGACAGATAACAGAGACCTTGTGAGTGTTCGAGGAATAATGAAAATTATTCACATCTGTGCATATTTAATGCTTCCTATTAAAAATGGTTTGAATTATTCAACAGTGAGAGAATGTCATAAAAAAGATGAAAATCTTACCATAGCACTCTGTACCCCAGAATCCTGGGCAACACCTTTTCTCCTCAATTTCCTTCTTACATATGTGATGGCACCCTGGCTGGGAAAGCACGTTTTCTCCTAGCTTGACAGAGTATCTTAAAAACAACAATCCAAGATCCATGATTACAACACAAACATAACTCGTGTTTGTTGGAGGGTTTCTAAGCAATCACATGCAGGACTTTGAATGGAAGGAAGGGCACTCGTTTCCTCCACCACACATGTATGCAAGGGTTTGCATTTGAACTGTGCCTTCGCTCAGGATGCCCACTGATTTGAGTGTCAAAGGTATATAATTCACAGATTCTCTATTCAATCTCGGTCAAACTCCTTAAATCCCCCCAAGAAGCACCTTCCACTCAACCCTTCACCCATCACCTCTACACACAGGTAAGCCCCTGGGGCAGTGTCTCTTGTTCTGCACGTTTGCAGCACAGAACTATTGAGTCTGTCCAACAACCACCACAGGAGCCGATAACACTCAGAGAAGCTGCATAACCTCACATTATTCTTACACTTCATTTTATTTTTGGCACAACATCCTTCCCAAAAGGAACTTGGAAACTGTCTCGATAGCACTGCTGCTTTGGCTTCAACCTGACTCCTCTGTGTGCCTGGGCAAAAACTGCTATAAACAGCAAATCTGCTACAGCTATTTTTGAAGTATTTCGACAGACCAGTGAATTGCAGAAACCAGTACACAATGGAGCTCTATATTACCAGTCAGCATTCACTACTGAATACACAAACAATAATCTATAGTGTTTCATTTCTTAAAAACTTCCTGGTAAATTCAGTTCTCCCTCACCCTTTTCCTATCAGAGCCAAGCTCAACAGAATAAGAGCAAGGAACACATGAACAAGCAATTGTCATGAAGTGAACTAGGAAGGTAAAAAGTTCAGAAGATTATTGCTGGAAGCTGGGAGGATATACAAGGGGAACTATCATTATATTATTTTCCTAATAATCCACTATGGAATGCTGGGTCTGAAACAGGATTCTGTGCTAGACAGACCTCTGATAAATTACTGCAGTAGGATTAGCAAACTCAGGTTAGGTAAAGCAAGTTAGGAGTAATTACCATGTAATTTGTTCTGAAGCTTAAATATAGAATATGTAAAATCTTAAACATAGAATCTAAATATATTTTAAATACAGAATGCAAAAAGTCTGTGGAATTTGCAAGGAGACAAAAGCAACAATAATAGGCGCCATAAATCCATTTTTATGCATCTGAAAACAAAACTCCTCGGATCTTTAAGCTGAAAACCACATTATGTGTTCTCCTGAAGGCACAGACGCTACTCCTTGCACAGCAGGGCTGCACCAAAACCTTAACCTGGACAGGAAAGAGGCCTTACCTGCAGTTCCTCACTCCTAAACCTTGGGTGGTCTTTAACCAGCCTCTTGGACACAACATCTTCGGCGCTGCGGCACAAGCAGTACACTCCGTATTCAAGGTAAACATCGTCTTGACGTTGCACCGCATGGATTTTAACTTGAAAGGAAAAAAACAGAATGGAAATAAGCCCAAAACTGAATTGCTACCCAAGCCCCTCATCTTGCCAACCTTCAACATCTTTATCAGCCTTGCACCATTCTTTAGATGCCACCGGGGAGGGCAGTGAGCAGAGCAGCTGCTGGGAGGTCCCACAGGCTAAACCTTCACGTCACGGCGCCGCGTGCTGCTCCGCTTGGGTCTCAGCTGGAAGGCAACAGGGCAGATCACAGCTGTCTTCTCTTCCCCCTACGCCTCACAGCAAAAATTCTAACCATTTCTAAAATAATCAGAATGGTGCACTGTTAAATTTAAGCTGATCTTTAAAAAAATGTGGCAGTGCTATGTGAGGACAAACCCTACATTAATAACCCTTGCTAGAAAACACCAAATTAAAACACAACACATTTCTTTTTTTGCATTTCTCTTTTCCCTGCCTGTGATGTGATCCCGTTCACTGGTGGTTTCATTGCTGTTCCACGGGTCTGAAGAACCAAATGTTTTAGTTCAGACTGTTCTCCAGAGCCCAGAAGCTGCTCGCAGAATATTACCTGTGGCATTTGAATTCAAGAAGGTGTGGGGTGCAGGGGTGTGGGTTAAGAGGAAAGGTGCTCTGCAGCTCTCTGGCCACCTGCATGACCCTTGATGCCTTGACCCCAGGTGAGAAGGTGTCTGTAAACATTGGCAAGACCACCAGGCAGGAGACTTGGATAATTCACATGGCTGGTGAGAAATTCAGCACGAGCCTTTCCACCCAACCACAGTAACTTCAGAGGTTCAGATTTCCCCACAGGGCTTTTCTGTACCCCTGTACCCACCGGCTCTGCTTCTCCAAAGGAAACACAGCCAGAGCAGATGAAAAACGTAGCCTCAGAGAGAATAACCACCATCATTTACCAATTCGTAATTAAAGCTCATGGTTATACCCCAAAAACATTTCCTTGAATTTCTGAACTCCTGGACTGAAGCAGCAGCACAAACCCCTCATTGCTCACTTTAAAAAAAGACAATGATTACCACTGATGAGGGCAGAGAAAAGCTGGGAGGCACGAGCTGTGTTTGCCCCAAAAGGTGAGTGGCTGGACAAAACCCACACAGCCCACTTCTACAGGCACTTTATTTCCTAAAAATAAAAAGCATTAGATCAAATTTTGGGAGGAGGCCTTGATCTGGCATTTTTTAGGCCAATCCTGAACAATGCTGTTAAGGCAACAGCCCTCCCGTGCCCAGAACTCCTTGTTTTGGATTCCCATCAGCAATCTCAGCTTTGCTTCCTCTGAACTGAAGCCCAAATGCCTCCAGGCAAGGGAGGAAGCCCTTGGCTTCCCATCAGTTATCAAGAGCTCAGGAAGGACCTCCCAGATGATAGCCAGCAGAGCCTGTCAAGAAAATCTCCTGAGAGATAACCCTCAAGTCCCGGGTTCACAGGGACATCTCCCTGGAACGGTTTCCTGACTCACACCCAGTTCTCTCTGCCTGCAGTTGTTGAGCTTTTTTCACATCTTGAAATGAAGAAGTGATTTCTGTGTCTGTGGTTGCCTTTCTCATGGATATCAATTTCTAGTTGTGCAGCTGGGGCTTTCCTTACTGTACAGTAACCTCCACTTCCTTTGGTGGTAGAATCCCCAGGGAACCTGTTACGTCCAAGACTCCCTTGCCTTAGAAACAGCTCAAAACCACCCTGAGATCCACCAGATCCACCCATCCATGTTCTGTGAGCAGGCCCTCTACTCATTTTATCCAGCAGGACAGCGATCAGCTTTGCTGTTCCTTAGGTTTCCACCTCACTGCTACACAGTGCAGTCAAAGGAGACTTCCCCTTCTCATGGAGCAAAACAGAGAAGACAACCGATATGGACAGATAAACAAGGTGCTACCTCCAGTGCACTCTTTCAAAACATCAGCAATGCCATTGATGGGGTAGGAAGAAGCCCATCCAACCAGCTGACTCAAGCACAAATTGGGACTCCAGATGTAAGATGGGCTTTTGAAAGGAGCCAGTTGAAGCCAGGCACGTGGTTCTGACAAAATGGTACATTTCTTGCCTTTCTATTCCCATCAAATCCCAGCTTTAACCTTCACTGAAGCAAAGCCTCAGAAAGAAGAATGGGAAGCTGCCCAAGGAAGAAATACAGATGTGAACACCTTCTCAGGAGTTATGATGTTAACGTTGTCAGAATTACCCCACAAGCCTTTATCAGGTATCTCAGCCGCCCTGTCTGTATGAAAAAGACCACACAAAGAGCAGAGCACAAAGCACTAAATTAAAACTCTCCCATATCTCATCTTCACTTCCAGGCACCAGAGGCTGGCTGTCAGATACAGTTGGGCCATTAAATGTGTTCTGTGCCATGGTGGTGGGGGAAGACACCATTATTCACACATTATGTCATTCTCCTTCTCTTCCCTTCATCAATGTCGCTGTTTCTAAATGGAGATGGAGATTGGGAGAGGGGAAGGGCTGTCACCCCTCACTGATGGCATCTTTAGCTACTTACAGGCCTTTAAGACAAGACAGTTACAAGAGAGAATCCTCCCTACCCTACCATCCCAGGATACTTCGTGAGCTTTAGGCAGCTTTCCAGTAAGATCTTCCTCTTTTTACAAGGAAACACGCTTGTGTCAGCAGCAACAGGCGGGAGGAAAGAGGAAGAAAACAGCTGTGTGGAAAAGAATTTAAAAAAAAAATTTCCTTTCTTATTTGAGTGACAGAACTGATGAAGCAGACAATTTCTGGAGTGTCTCACTTCTTAGGAAAAGCAGAACAGGGAAGAACGGACATAAACGTCTCATACGATTCTAGGAAATGTAACAGTTTGGATACTTGAATTTTAGAAAGGGTAAAAGATAGACAAGAGTTGGAGTCAGAGGTGGCTTCCTGGAGCACAGCCTCCTGGAAAACATGATGCACTCCTCCCTTGGGCTCAGCTGTGGTGGGTGTTTCTAAGTTTGAAGACTCTGGAGAGGAAGCAGCGAGAGGGAATGTCTGCCCTGGGACGCAGCGATGCTGCCTGGGGGGGCGAGAGTCAGCCAGGGGGTGAAAACAGCCACGGCTCTGAGGAGGTGGTGTTGTGAGCCTGGGCTGTGTCCCACTGCGGGTACAAAGCAAGAGAAGAGAAAGACTGGTGCTGTCAAACAGCTCCAAAACAAAAGGAGGCTTTTAAAGCAGAAGATGCTCGGCCGTAGCTGGAGGAGGAGCCAGGGTGCCTCTGCCCCCAGGGTGCCTCTGCCCCCAGGGTGCCTCTGCCCCCAGGGTGCCTCTGCCCCCAGGGTGCCTCTGTCCCCAGCGAGCTGTGTCTGGTCAGGGCTGGACTGCACCCTCTCCCTGCACTCAAACCCTTGTGTGAGCACCACCAGCCACTGCCCTCAGCTGGGCCACGGGGGAGATGCTGGGCACTGCGGGGTTTCCTTCCCTCCTCTGCCTCGGACACAAACGGCCTCAGCTTCTCAAGTTTCTCCTGTTCCACCTCAAGAGAATAAGCCAGGGAGCTTTTTTTTTAAGGGCTAGTTTCATTCCCCTCATTTTCGCCCTTTATCGTTTCCTCCCAAAGGGTACCACAAATCCTTCTCCACGGCAAAATCTGAAGGAAGCAAGAAAAACACATTTAGACGTCAGTGTTCGGCTCCAACAATACTGGGAGCCAGTTCTGGAAATGGTCATTATCTAATGAATCACCAAGTTTCCAGTGCATTTGCCCTTTACAAAACAGAGCTGTAGACTGTAATGACTCAAGCATGTGTCAAGTACCTCCCCGAGAAGCTCTCAATAACTCTTTAACTAAACAGACCAGCGGCTCCTGGACACACAAACCCTCTGCATTTGTCCAAGGAAGACACTTTCAAGTACAAGGATGAATGATCAAATTCAGAGACCATATAACACAAGACCTACCGTTGTCCTGGGTGTTTCCCACCATCTCCACTGCAGAGCACTGGAGGCACAGGGATGCAGAGAGCGCTCCCCTGGCTTCCCACCTGCCTCTGTTCCTCCCCCAGCACAGCCTGGGACTGGCCTCCTCCCAGCAAAAACACTTCCCCAGTTCTCACATCTGCCACATCTTCCCCAGCCCATACCAAAAGGTATTCAAACCCCAAATCAGGCTGAAAGACTTGCTGTCACGTTTAAGCCATCAAATCAGAGCCCTGTGGGAACATCACAGAAAAACAGCTTGCTCAAAATCTCCCTTTTCTCTCCTTATGGCAAGCCAACGGAAGCCTCTTGTGGAATCACAGCACTCAGATCCAAGGGCCATCCTAAACTATCTCATAAGACTTCATCAGATCCTTATTTTTCCTTACCTTCCATTATAACCTTTGAAATGTTTCTTTTCTTTCTCCAAAAAGAGGGAACCTCTGGGGGAAAAAGCTCTATAAGGAAGTTATTTCACCTGGATTAAACAAAACTGCTCCAGAGGTGATTCAAATCATTTCACTTCTCTGCGAGTGGGTACTCATCACCTGAGAGTTTAACTGTTTCATGGCAAGCCAGATACCTTGGTGGTTATAGAAATCAACAGTGTCTCAAAGTGAAGAAGATTTAAACATCCACTTCGGGCAGCTGAAGATGTGAGCACCCAACTGCCTGGAAGCCAACACCCCAGCCAAACAAAATCCACGAGCAGTGGCACTTCTTCATGTCTGTGCTCAAATCACCTCAACGAGCCTAAAGGTTCATGAAGTTCTTATCTTATTTGCATGCTTATTGGTCATTTATGGCCCCTTTATGAAAGGTTCCACACAAAAGCTTCCACCAAAGCTCTGGCACTGAAGCACTTTGTTAGCGCTCTGGCTTTTTCTAAACTAAGTCTTTCAGACCCACACACACCTTCCTTAGCACAGGTCTGACCCTTCCCCACGAGGCCCCTCTTTGTCATTCAAGACAAGACAACCCTTCCACAGCTCAAATCCCCAGGGAATAATGCCCCAAATATCCCACACATCTTCTGACTTTGTATGCTGCTTCATTCCTTCAACAGCAGGACACATGAAGGACGATTGCAGAAGTCGATATAGTACGAATTAGTGGGGATTGTGTCCTACAGAACATAAGATGCCTCAGCACGGAGCCTAGAGAACAGGTCTACAAAGGCATCAGATGTCCTTCTAGATGCTGCTGCTAAACACAAGAAAGGAGATAAAGGAATCAAAAGAAAACCAGCAAAATTGAAAGAAAATCGAAACAAAATGGAAAATATTCCACACTCCTCACTGGGAAATGTACATGAAAAAAAGAGATTTACACCCCTGCAAAGCAACAATTTGATGAGATGTTTTTCTCATACAATTCTCCTAGGAAACTTATGGACCTGTCCTGTCAGATGCTCAGCTCCCATCACGTGTACTGAAAACAGTGGAAGCCAAAGATGCTGAGTATATTCCTTTCATATCACTACTTTTGTGTTCAATGCTGAACATAAACACAAACTGAATCTGATCTAAAGCTCAAGCGGCTCCTTTCAACCTTGTTTTTAGTTCCTTTGTTTAGACTACACGCATACCCACACATAAGAAGAGAAGATACCTACAGTCCTAAAGTTGAATTATGGATATTATTCTGCACCCAACTAAATATAAAGGGAAAGAAGAGGTTTGGGGAGGACTATTTAACGTGCAAGCGTCCGAATACGAGGAACTGTTCAATGACCATTGAAAAAAAGACTCTCAGACTTACCTTCTGACTCTGGCACTCAGCTGGGGGAGTGAAGCACGCTGCTAAGAAGAAAAACAGCAACCCAGGAGGACGCATTTTCATGCTTTTACAGGAGGACCCTTTCCACAAAAGGGGTGGTGATAGAGGCTGCAAGTTCTGTAAGATAAGACCGCCTACTAAGAATCAGATCCAAGACAAACCAGAGGTTAAAAGTAAACAGGGAGAGAGCATTTTTGCACTGTGCTCTTTGGCTGCAAAGCCTTCAGATGTGGATCTGCGACTTCTAGCGTTACGGCTGAATCAATATCACCTTTTTCTTTCTTTCTATTCTTTTTTTAACCACACAAGCAGAACTCCTTAGTAAAAGGTTTACTCAAAACAGGAACACCTACGGATTTCCTCTTACATATCAGTTCAAAACAGAAGGAAGGAAATCCTTAGTTTTCAACTAATTGGAATGAAAAGAGGTTAACTGTGTGCTTAACTGAAGGCAAATCCAATGGGCAAACTTAAATACCATGAATTCGTGAAGGGTAAGGTAATTTCATTTTACCACTGATATTAATATGTCCACACCACCTCAAACAGAAGGCAGAGCTGACCATTTCCTGTGCCTAAGTACTCACAACCAAAGCAATGCGAGCGATTTGCTTCATTTCAGAGCAATAATGTAAGCACATCGTATCAATCAATCAATCAAGCACTTTGGGTAGGTTCTGGTATTTATTTAAAATATTTGAGCTTCTCAGCAAGAAAAGCATCCAAGTTTGCAGGTGCAAAGGCAAAAATACATAATTTTCTAAACACTCTACTGACAGTTCAATGAATCCAAGGAGCAATTCCATAGCACTCACAATAGGAACGTCCCAAAATGGGATTAAAAAAATACATGCTAGCCTGAGCTATGGTCTGCAATTGATTTTCTCCTCTTGAACATAACAACCAACCAAGAATTGATTATACATGGACTTTTATACATTCAGATTTTAAATGGACTTTTACTCTCTACGCTGCCAAGAGCATCCACTGTCTAAGGACTGTTTCTGTCAGTAACAAAACCTACTGAGCAATAAGAGATCTTCTGATTTTTGAGCCATTAATAGTACATGCAGATGCCTAAATGAAGCCAGGATAGGAAACTACTCTTGTGTTTACATAAACAACTGAGAGCATTAATAATTTTTGCCCCCCACGTACACAAAGATTCACATCCCAATATACAAAGTATTTAAGCATTGCTGTACTTACTAGTGCTGTTAATTGTGCTTCACCTCTTCTTCCATCCTACAGAGACAGCCAGCACGAGGAACAGCCAGCACTATTATATACCCTGCTCTAACAGGAAGCAGATAAGGCACACGACCATCCACTGTGACCCATGTGAGGAGAACCAGCCCACAACTCAATGTGACTCCTCAGCCTGCTAGTCCAGTTACAGGACAACTGGAGCCCTGCGACCATCGCTGCCCATCAGAGCGGCCACTCGGCCAAGGACAGGGGGTTTGCACAGCTCTAGGAACCACCTGGTACCTTGAAGATTGTGAAATGAGACAGAGGCATCACAGCTCAGACCAGTTCTGCTGGGATGGCAAAGTCACAAATGGACGGTAGGACAACCTTAGAGAGGGGGACATCAGTACAGAAGCCACACAATGCTTTATTTACCTACATTCATGGTACTGGCTGGCCAAGTAAACAGAGGCATGAGTCGGTTCCTCTGCTCCATGCTACCTGTTACCACACACAGCTAAGCCAGGGAGCCTACAATCAGTAAAAAATTCCTAATATCTAATGTAAAGCTCCCCTCTTTCAGCTGAAAACCGTTTTCCCTCATCCTCTCCCTGCCCCTCCTCAGCTTTCCTGGAGCCCCTTTCAGTACTGAGAGGCTGCTCTAAAGAGCCTTCTCTTCTCCAGGCTGAACAACCCCAACTCTCTCAGCCTGTCCTCATACAGAAGGTGCTCCAGCCCTTGATCATGATGAGAGCGTGTTGATGGTCTTCCAAGAGCTGGCTGTATGACATAGGAATGAAATTGACAGTACTGGGCATCCACTGATGAGCATTTAAAGTGAAAATAGCTTACCTTGAGGCACTGAAAGAGGCAAGGACATCTTTTAATGAATCTTCAGGCTGTTTTCTAAATGGCTCAACACTGAGAACGGAACAGGGGAAAAAGGACACGCGAAGACTGACTCCAAGACTTTCTACTACTGCTTAGTATCTGTATCTGACCTACTGCAAGGAAACTAGGAAAGGAAAGGGCAGAAAGGGTTGGTGAAATTCCTGTCTGAATTAAATAAATCAGATTCACAATAACATCAGAAAGTTCCCAGCCAAATTCCTGATCCGACCATCCCTCATTTAAAGGCAAGGAATACAGCAGCAATATACAGGCTAAAACTGCAAACACCAAGTAGTGCCACTGTCCAGCAGCAGAGCATAAACTGAAAAATCAAAAAGCCATCTGCCATCAGATGCTGCTTTCCTGATCAAGCAGCACAGGCAGCACATTTCACGCACCGTGTATGAACGGCTCTGAGGGAATGGGAAGTCCCTTCACTGATCACTGCTGCTGGACCTGGAACACCAAATCCTGCACCAGCTTTGGATCTGTGTGATTCTGGGAATTAGTAAGAAGGTGAAGCACCAACCACCTCCAAATTAACGGGTGGCCAAGAGCCATTAATAACACTCGGTGCACAGGGGAAAGAGGGCAACGCGCTCGCAGCGACAATCCAGTAGGCAGTGCCACCAACAATGACAACACTGGCACAGGAACAGGACAGGGAGCAGAACTGTGTGAAATAAACACAAACTACTGCTCCACTGCTCCTGATCTCTTCTGACAGATGGATTTTCTCATGGGTGACACCAATAAAAAGTGTATGCCTTAGAGGCAAAATGCACTGGATCAATATTTTGACTCCAGTTTTGTCCAACACACTTCACAATTGTCAATAAATTAAAAAACCAGCTCCCTCACTCATTTCTATATGAAGCCAACTCACCCACACAGGTGTCGGCACAAAGCATTTCAAAGACCCACAAAGCAAGATCCTGTCACAGAGCTCAATATCTGATTGCTTCTAAACTGTCCTGAATCTACAGAGGACACGCACAGGAGAGCACTAAGAATGAAGCCACGGGACTTGCTGTGTCACTAGCAATAAAGGAATATGTGAGACAGGAAAACTGGAAAAAAATCACTTCATGAAAGGGAAAATTTATAGGCAAGACTTGTCAGGATTTAGTGACAGAGCATGGAAACGACCCTGAGCAGGCAGGGTAGCAGGGCTTCACTCGTACCCTAATCAAGGTTTGATTGAAAGAGGATTGTGCAAATCCAATTTTAAAACACACAGCAAGACTTGTCAAGTGCCAGAGTGTTCATCTGCAAGGCTTAGCATGTGGATTGTGTTTGTTTTGGAAGGCACAGAGGTTGACTTATCAAAGTGTCTCCTGCCTGCACGGCAGAAGGCGGCTGGTTTAGCAGCTGAAGTCAGATGTGGGTCTCAGAAGCATCATCTCCAAATTCTGGCCCCGATACAGACAACTTCTACAAAACATGAATAATTTCCCTTGTGGGCTGAGCCTCCCAAACCATCAGCAGATCGTGTGCAAGCATCAGCGCTCAGGAATTTCTCCTCACTCAGTCTTTTTGCTTTATGCACTGATGAAAGTTTGAGTCCTCTAATGTGATCTCAGACCTGGTATTTTTTCCGTGAACACATCAACACCCAAAAGTTCAGAAACTGCTGGCAAAAAAACTTTCAACCTGTTCCAGGGGAATAAAGAGTTGTCTGGGGAAAGGCAAAGGACACAGCTACAAACCCTTCCAGCCACTCGCCTGCATCACCCGCTGCATTTTAAAATGCTGGGTCACCAGCCCCCCTCTGTGAAGCACGTGCAGCCCTAGCCAGCTTGGGCAATTTCCTGCTATTGAAATCCTTTGTTTAAGCAATCTTTACAGAAATTACAGAGCCAAGAGAAATGATTTGCCATCCAGCTCACCATGCCACCACAGCTTCTGTGGGAGCTGACAGTTCAATGACATCCACGGTGAGAAATGGACTCTCGTTCCACTCTTAAGCTGGGCAAGAACATAAAGTCTCTTCGCTCTGAATTGTAAGCATGGGAAAAGGTTGAGAGTCTGAAGAGGTAAAGGATTGCTGGTGGCTGCCCCATCCCTGGAGGTGTTCAAGGCCAGGTTGGATGGGGCTTTGAGCTCCCTGATCCAGTCGGAGGTGTCCCTGCCTGTGGTAGGGGGTGGAACTGGATGGGCTTTGAGGTGCCTTCCAACCCAAACCATTCAATAGACTGAGCCATAAGCACTTGGCAGGAGCCAGCTGTCCCCTACTTACTGAACCACACCTGAAGATGCTGGATGCACAGGCTAGGGCTGAATCCTATATTTTTGTTTTCTTTCTCTTGGCAAGTTGGAAGGAACAGGAATTTTAAAGTTTGCTGATAAAACCAAAGAAAGAAAGGTCACCCAGCAAGTAGGAGACTGTTTATCTCCCTCTCTCTCACACACAGAGTGGGGCAGTTCCAAGCAGCCAGGTAGAACTGCCTGAGCACAATGCTGTCGTGCGATTCAGGAAGACATTATCACAGCTGCTCACATCCTGTTGGTTCAAAACCTCGAAGGGCAGCAGCACAAATGCCAGTACATAAATGCTGTAAGTCCTGGCTGATTTATTGCTTTTGACTCTCAGCTCCTTTACACATATTCCTGGAGCAAAAAACCAGCTACATATAGACTGGCTGCTTTTAATTCTAAAATACTTGTAGAAGTGAAAAGGAATTGGCTTTTCTAAAGTGCAGCTTCTATCATGTGCAGATACAAGTGTGACACGAGACAGGCTTGTAGTAAAGAGGTGCTGAAATAATTCACGCTTGGCTTTTGTTAGTCAGACTACCACCTCTTGGTCAAGGCAGCAAGAACATTCCTGAGCAACTTGATGTAGTTGAAGAAGTCCCTGCTCACTGCAGGGGGCTGGACTAGAAGACCTTTACAGTCCTCTCCAAACCATTCTGTGATTCTCTCTCTTGGTCTTCCTTTTGTACCCTACCCATGCATTAAGCAGTGCCCTGGGGGATTGTACTGGGAGAGTCGGGCATTAAATCTCCCCCAAATATTCAAGATGAATTAGATGTCTGAGTAAAACTCTCTGAACAAACAGGCTGAGCTACTGAAACCCAGCACCTACTCGTGACTGAAGAGGCAGCATGTTTTCCTGTGGTGGTGCTGCTCATCCTTCATGCACCATTATCTGTGAGGAACAGAAAGGGCCTGTAACACCCCTCACAAGCTACAGAACACAGTTTGCCAAGGCCTGCACTGAAGCTCCTGCATAAAGAGAAACAACTTTTAGCTTTCTGAGTTACCAAATGCCCTTCATTATCAGGTAGACAGCAGGAAACAGAAGTTTGTAGTCTGTCTGCTCTGAACCACAACTTCATGCTTTTCCTTATGCTGCCGATGCCCCACCGAAGATTTGCTGTGTCTGGAGATAAATACTGCAGTAGTAAACTTTTTGAAACAGTGGCATTTTGTATTATTTCAGTTTTTTATATAAGGAAAAATAAATTTCTTATCAGAGCTGACAAGACCAGGAAGCCAAGTCAAAGGGGTTGATGTGAACACATGGCTGTTCAGCACATGTACAGCCAGTGCTCCAATGGCAGACTGGGAATGGAGATGGGACAGGCAGGATGTGCAGGTCACGCTGTCCTTTCTTCTTGTAAAGAGAACAGTTTAGCTCAGGTCAGCAACTCACTTTCCTTCCTAATGAGATTCAGCTACAATTTTTCAATTGTAATGCAAGGGAAGGTTGAAAACCTTTGGCCAGAACAAAACTGCACGAGTCTTCCTCGGGTGGCACACATCTGCCCCAGCTGCAAATCCAGACTGTGCAAGTCTGAGATGGTTTAGGAGCTACTTCCCTTAAAAAAAAAGACTTCCCACCTGCCTACACATGCATCTGGTCATAACTTCAGCTACTTAGATATTGTCTTAACATTGAACAAGTGCTGGAAAGCTGTAGAAAGTACAAAGGATCCCCATCCCTGGAGGTGTTTAAAAGATGGGTGGATGAGGTGCTCACGGATCTGGTTCAGTAGTGGACAGGGATGGACGGACTCGATCTCAAAGGTCTCTTCCAACCAAGTGATTCGGTGAATACTAAACAGAAATACACATGCAGGGCTTTGTAGCACTCTTGCAAAATGAGAGGAAGAAACCAAGACCATTTTATGTCATCACAACTGCTCAGAAAGCAACTTCATTTTGCAGAACTTTCTGTAGAAACTAATTATGGAAAGCTCAGAGAAATCTTTATGAAATTAAACAATCTGTTCATAAAGTTTGCATTTTCAAGGGGTTTGCATTTTCAAGGAAAATTCTTTCAAGCAAATTCCTACATTTAGAAACTTTAGAATTGGATAATGGACTAGTGCTAAAGAATGAATAAAATTTCCAGCTTAACACTACACTTAAATGAACAGAAATTGGTTGAACAGGAATTTGTATCCACAAAGCACTAACTCCAGCAGGTTTTAACACTGGCAGAAGAGCAGGGAATCACATATGTGGTGGCAGAAGAAAGGAGAAGTTCTTGTTTTGGGTTTGATTGGGGTTGTTTTTATTTCCCAGGTAAAAATGACCAAGAGCCAGCATCAGAGAAGACACTTTACTTTGCAGAGCCCATGCTTTACCTGGCACTCTATGGAAGATGATTTACTGAAATAATGCCCTGAAAACAAACAATTCTTATAACACCATAGATGAGAGACACACTGCACTATTTCTTGATTCTTAAGCCTCTAATGAATTATTGAACATTTTGTTCATCCTAAAATGTGATCAGTGTTTACCAAGGTCTCAAGGGGGAAATGTACCTGTTCCCTGAATTAATAATCTTATCCAAAGGAACAGATTTAATGTTTTAAACAGCTGTGGACTTAAAACAATTTCAAGTTTAATCCCAGCTGTGTTCTTGCTGCAATAAAATCTAAAAAGAGACCTTGACTGCTCACACTACACAACAAGCAGGGCATTATCCTTGCTCATTCTAATACATGATTCTATAATACACGCTGGTGTATTCAAGTACATTTGACCAGTTTGGCTTTACAAAGGATGCTTCAACACAGCTCCATCTCAACTACAAAGCACACCCTAGGACAGGCCTTACAAATAGGATGGCAGCAGAGTACTTATCCAAAAAAAATGACAAGTATAACCTGCAGTATTAGAGGCAAAGATTACCTATTCCTGTTGGCTCAAATCCTAGGCAGTTCCAAAGGACTCCGTGGATTCCCTTTGCATTCACTTTAACCATAAACCATACTGATCTGTTTATCTGGTAAGTTCTCAAATCACACTGTTCAAATTGCCAAAGGCAACTTGTTACCTGTGAGAATTACAAATCAGTGATTAACATTAACTTCAGAAAGAACTGACTGAAGCTTTTAATTATTTAATCCCCAGGGTTTCTGTTCTATAACTTATTTTTTCTACCTAAAGGCAATTAAACTTAAAGGAACATAAGTACCCTTGAGATTTCAGGTAGTAGAAGACCTCTAAAGTACAGGACATTGCTTTCCCCAGGATTCTACAGTACCTTAATTGTTCAGATCAGTCTAAGCTTTAGGAGAGGAAACTTAGCCCCTCTCAACTGCAAACACAGAGCAGCACTCAAGCAATGCTCCTCACTCACCTCTTTGGTTGCCTGGGGAAGTCCACTGCATCCTGCAACACAACCTGACTCCGGCCGCTTGTGTCTTTGTCATCCTTGCACTGACTGCACCACTCCTAGACTCTGGAGCCCAAAAAACAGAGCCAAGCTCCCCATAAGCATGGAAAAATACACCATGGAACCACCACATTCCCAGTGCCACCGTGGACCTCCCATTCTTGAAGAAAACTCAATCTGTTTGGACCAGACCCTGAGTAAGCTCTTTGAAGTTCGTCCTGTTTTGAGCTTGACTGTGACCTCCAGAGGTCTCTTCCAAACTACTGTTTATTATGTGTTTTTTTAAGAAGCATGAGTTTTAAGCAACATCAGCTGGCACACACGTACCAAAACTGTCCTTCCCACCTTAATTCCCACTGTCCCAGTGGACACAGAACAGACTTTTTTTTAAGTCTTAGTATCTGCCTTTGTAACAGTGAAGAGGGATTTTGCTGGCACAGGGGAGGCTAAAATTTGTTAGGCACAGTGATATTCAAGTTAAAGATGGCACCTTGGAAAGCAAACGCTTAATATCTATGGAGAAGTAAAAGTACTTGAAATAAATCCTCCTTAAATTGGGCTTAAAAGGTGCAGATCCTCAGCTCCCATGACTCAGCTCTATTTCTGGACCAGTACAAACCTGCTATAGCAGAATAAAACTATTTTTCTTCTCTCATCTTGCTGCATACTTTAAAACACTCTCTAGGAACATAATACGTGCTGCTGAACTGCCATATGGTATCCTGCAAACACAAGATGAACTTCAATAAAGACAAAGCCAAAAGAAAACTGTCAAATTACACTTTATTTGTATTGACAAAATAGGCAAAAGAAAGATTTTGTGTTCAGAGATACAAATCTATTATTTGCTGACAAAATGCTCGTATACCCACATGGGGTATTTCCACTTTCAAGACTATACTGAGTGGGTCTTTAACAAAGAGTTGTTCTTTATCCTAGGATAAGGAAAAAGAATGCCCATGAAATTAATTTCATGTGAAAATTTGTCACCTGGTTGTGGCTCAAATTACACTTCTAAGTTCACGATTGGCAGCAAATAATTACATTTGGCCTCAACAAAGACATATGTAAAACTAATATCATTAAATAATAAGCATTAGCAGCATACCCAAAATACTTCTTGTACAAAGAACATTGCACTTGAACACCCACAAGCATTTACCCTTATTTACACATTAGAATTTGTATAGAACAGCAAGACTGATATATACAGAAAAATAGCACAAACCTTAACGGCCCTAGACGACAGCGTATCTAGTGTTGACTCCTTAACATTTTTCCATACAGTTTCCCAGGATGTCTCATGATTTTTTTTTTTGCTATATACTATTGCATAAAAAATAGACTTTACAAGAAGTTCAGTCCTCAGTTAACACTTGAGAATATTTCTATGTACTATTAAATGTTCACTGCACTAGGGAGCAAAGGAGCCCAGGTCAGCTCCTTATAAAAGAAACAGGACTTGGCAGGTGCTATCTGTTTAAACACTGTGCTTTACCTGAAATCACTTAGCTGTGCAACAATCACCCAGTGAGCTCCAAAGGCAGTTCCCTGCCACACAGGATCTCCCACTGTCTTGCAAGCAATGAAATTAATTTCTCCCTGCTCTCTGCACTTGGGATAAAGATGCACCACTGGACCTCCCTGTTCCTCCTGCCTTCTTGTTTAGCACTTCCCTTTGGGGCACTATCAGTTTCTCCAAAGTGATCCAGTGTTAAATTCTGCATCAGATCCTGATTCTGAACATCATCAAACACAAACGTAAGGGCCTGTGGATATGTCTGGTAACCCATAAGTACTCTGTCTAAATCCCGGATTCGTCTTCCATCTGCAAGCTCATACTTATCTCTCTTTGGTGGCTCCTTAGCAAACTCAGGTAGGGGGTAACTGATGTAATCTTCATCAAAGAGGAACAAATCAGAGCTGGTTAATATAAGTGTTTTAGGTTGAAGCGAACTGGCATTTTGGGCAGATCCTTCAACATGATTTACTTGAAATGCCAACACATACAGAAGGATGTTGAGGGACTGCAGATTAGTGAAACCATCCATCTTCTCTGCCACTAGAAAAGCAAGGTCCCCAATTTCCTCTTCATTTGGATAAATGAATTTTACTCTGCTAGAGTGAATCAGTTCATAATTCTCCATTTTTCCTGCAAGAAACATACATTATTTAAATTCCATTTAGTACAAACCAATACTTTCTTTATTCATTAGGATAGACAACAACCTTTGACAGCTGCAGCTGGAAGAACTCAAGTTTTGCATCCACTCATGTATGGCTTTACTTCCATACAACACTGGAATCATTTTATTTGGACTGCAGCTCTGCTGGAGTGACTCTTGCCTTACCAACACACTCCTCTGCAAACCTCTAACCACATAACTGGTTTGGGATGATGGCAGAAGAGGCAGAAGGAAATACAGCTGGATTCTCCCACCACAGGTTATCCACCTCCTTATCAGCCGACCTCCCGTCTCCTTCCCACTCCCTGGTTCTGAACTCACTGAACACATTATCAGACCACTGAGCAAACAAAACCTCTGCTTCTTTTAAGCAGAAAAAAGGCAGCAATTAAAACAAAAAAGAAGAAAAAAAGACTCTACATTATTTGCTTTTACATCCCTACTCGATGAGCACATTCCCCTGCTCCATGCTACATTCTGGAGCAGCAGGAGGTGACACTGCACTTCCTCCTTCTAAGATAAGTGCTGAAATACAGCACAGCAATGCATGAAGGAAACTTGCCTCCTTTTTCACATAAATCAATTGGTTTAATAAAAGATTATGACTTCCCAAACTTTGCACTTTCTGGGCTTACGCAGCTCCTTAAAACTGTAACAAAACCAATCATTCTTTAGGAAAATACCATTTTATTTCATGCCTTCGACTGGCTTCAGAAATCTAAGCAAAAATGTTTCACCTGATATTGGAACTGAACCTAACACACCTTCAGAGTCTGGTCTTCACTCCTCTACATTCTCATAGAATGACAGGATTCTTTTATTTGACCAAGTGAAGAAAAATGTAACCTTCAGACTTTACCTTCACTGTTCTTCGATGACTTACAAGACTTTATTAGGTTACGCTGAAAGTTGCAGTGGGAGCTACACTACACACCCCAAAATACAGTATAGGAAGTGCTGTTTCTGTTGGACTCAAGAAGCCATCACTGCCTTCACACGTGCAAGACTTGGTATTTAACCCCAAGTACGATGCCTAAATAACTCATGATGTAGAAAAGACCACTTACCTGTATTTTTACTCCCAAACTCAGAGTAGAAGTCTTTATCTACCGGTTCAGGTGAAGGAGTGCGGGCAAGCAGAGACAGAACAGCCATCAGCTGCTGTATGAAGGTGTGGGTGTTGTAGCTGTCTCTTGTCAGGCAGGTGACTATATGGTCTGCAGAGTGTCCTGAGGGGAGAGCAGAAACCATTCACACAGCTGCATGCAGCATTATCATCATCTCTTCAACCAAAATGCAGCTGTTACCAAGAGACTCTTGCAAGGGTTATTTCTCCTGAAAACACGCATCATTATTCAGAAAGCTTTCGAGTCCTTGTAAAGCAATAACAGCATCCTTACAAATACCTCAAAAAAGAAAAATATAATTTAACTTGATTTAAAATACAATGTACGCTTCCTATTAACTGTCCTACTACTGCTGTACAGGTTCAACCTTATCATCATTTTATAGTCACAATTTATCTTAGAGAAAAAAACTGTTTCCTTTGTGAAGTTGTTATATGTAAGGTCACTTTAAACCACTTCCACAAGGGAGGTTCCCCCTCTCCACTGAGGTCCCAGCACAATGAGAAGACACTTAAGAAGACAGGAACACTTGGCTCACATGCAGTGGCACTCTGAGGCAAGGCACCAGTCCAGAAACTTTATTTCTATTAAATTTTAAGTTGACATCATCATCCTTCATAAAGTCAACCATCAACTATGCATTTTGCACCACAGTACCTTGATCTTACTCTTTATTGCAAGCCAAAGCCTCAGAACAACAAGAAAGACTTTAGATTTCCCTTCTGATGTGTCATTAAGACAGGAGAATTTTTAAAAGCACTTGTGGGACCAATTAGTTCATTGATGTTAAGCTTCCCAGTTACCTCAACTGCAGGATATTGCAAGACAGTACTACCAGCCTACTGGTACAGCACCACAAGTGCTACATTAACTTAACTTCTTTTAAGAAAAAGCAGCTACAAATTAACACACTCTTCCATCTCACTAATAAAATACAGAAAACCATCTAAGACAAGACTAAACACACAAAACAGAACTGGGAAAAACTTGCAGCACAGGACTCACCAGTAATTCGGAAGTATTGGTCAAACAGACCAACATTTACTGACTGCAGGTCATTAAGTTTTAGCACAAAGCAACAAGAAAGGTGGAAAGAACTATTTTCACAATCTGAGTTTTCTTTGTTCCAAAAATCTGTTGAAAAAGGATATACAATAAAAAAGTCAAAAGAAAAAATATTCTTTCCAACTGTATAATTTTATATTAAAATCTTATGCTTGTATCATACTTGAAGGAAAAAAGATCAGGAAGGTGGGAATAGTGGCTGATAATTTCTCAAGCAACAGATATAACCAAATCACCTCAGCAGCATTCCTTGAAGCAGCTGCCAAATAACAAATTTAAATCAGCAGATGCATTGACAAATCACTGGCATGAATTGAATGCACACCATGAGCTTCATCACCTTTCACTTCCCATTTTGGTTACTAAAGGGCCTTTGGTCCCTGGCACAACCTGAGCAGCTGTGAAATGACATCTGAGAAAAGCATAAATACAATGGCACAGGGAAGGGTCTTGTCTCAGGCCCTTGTGTCTGGAACATAAAAGCCTCGTATGAATACTTTGCAAACAGCAAACTGTGCCACACTCTCCCTCAACTAGGAGGCCCAAATAAGAGCAGCAACCAAAACTGGTACTTAAACTGAAGACAAATACACAGACAATTGGCAATCTTCTTATTAAAGGATAAAAATAGCTCTCTCACCTGACTGGTGCTCATCAGCACGAATGAAAGAATCATCCAACAGAAAGTAAATAGCTTTTGTTGAGAGAAGCACACAAGCCATCACTTCCACGTTGGGAGTCTTGTAAAACAGAACTGAAGACCATAGGAGATGTCTCAACTCTTCATTTTCCACCTAAGACGTAAACTGTGTCTCAGAAATTATTTTGATATTTCAGACAGTTTCACCATCTTAGAGACAACTACTAAAAAAACCAATTGCAAAATCTGAAGCACCTGAAGCACTTTCCTTTTGCCACTTTCAAGATAAAAAGAGAAACATTCTTGGAGCAATCGTATCTTCAAACATCCACTAAGGTTCTCTCCTCTCGTGCACCAGGGATCCCAAAAGGCAAATATGCCTGACAGGATCCCAATCACTCCAGTAGGGAACTCAAAATGGAGTAACACAAACAGGGTTCTGACCAAAACCCTTCCAGGTTTCACAGGGCCTTAACTCTTGCTTTTAAGTCGGAGCAGGAAAGTTCTTTTAAAAGTATTGTCTAGTACTGAAAGGTCACAAAGCCTCTTTTTTACACCTGAGCCAGCACAATACCTCTGCAATGTTGCTATGGAAAAACTCAACCAGGGCATTTCCTTTCAGCCCAGCCACATACTGCAGAGACACAGAAACGTGGAGGTGAACAGGAATCTGGTTATCTTCTGTTATCTTCTGCAGCAGAAATTCAGATGGATATAAGGACGACAGCGTCAGGTGTGGCTTGCAAAAGCTAGAAGAGATCCAGAAAAAGGCATTAAATCAAAACTTAAGGAAATACATAACCCTTCCCCTATAAAAATTGATATCTGATATTTCAGTCAGAAATTATGAATGGGCAACTTCTATTCCTAATAGTTCAAACTGTGTCTCTTAAGCAGAGCTGTCAATCTGCTACGAACTCAGCACATGAAACAGTGTCCATCCACAAAAAAAACACATTTTATGTTGCAAAACAAACCAGAAACAAACAGAAAAGGCAGACAGGCACAGCCCAGGGCAACCATTCATACACCCTACAGCACCAGAATGAAAAAGTCCTTCATCAGTGCCAGGCCAAAACCAATTACAACAACTGAACAGACTGGGTAAGTCATGTTAACTTTGGCACCCGTGCGACAGACCTAAGGGAATTGTTACCTTGCTGACGGACCGTGTCTGTTTGCTTCTACAAAGTGATTTCTTACAGTATCTGATTTGCTTGAAGCTTTGAAAATAACAATAGTCTTAACATCCTGCAGGAGTGTCCTTAGAAGACTGTAGACTCTTAGGAAGTGGAATTTCTCATGAGGTAGAACAAACACTGCTGTAACAAATCTGTATCCAACGAGTAACTCCAGCACGTGTCCATCCGAAAACGAACCCTTCTGCTGGATGGAACCATGAGTTGGATGCAACACAAGTGATGCTAACGGAATCCTATTCAGCTTAAATACACTTTCCAAGTCTTCTGTGCCTGCCCATTTACCTGGCAGTAAACTGAAATCCACCTTTACTATGTACAAATGCTGGGGCGTTAGAAATACCCAGCATGGCTGGACCACACAGGGACCCTGGTCACATGATTTGTAGACTGAAGAATAAAGTGCAGAACACAAAGCATTTTTTGACCATTCTTTGTTATTGCCAGCTGACTCTGGCTGACGCAGGATTTCCTGAACATTGGCTTTATTCCCATAAACGAGATATGTTGGGAAACAACCTTTTATTTCAACATCTTCTGCTGAAATGCAGTTCAACTCCATAAGCTGACAGAGAAACTCTTGGAGGTTTGCTTTTCCACAGAACAACGTGGAGCTTGATAACACTGATGTGTAGTGTTGAGAGCAACACATGTGTAAACAGGAGTAAAAGTCTTGAAGATTCTGGGAGTCTGAAACAATAAACAAGCAGCTGTCACTGCTTTTCAGCTTCAGTGTTAAACATATTTCTGGCAGGAGAAAGCCAAATTCTGTTAGATCAGTATATGGAAAACACAGAGTTAACTTCAAGGTAGAAGAGATGTGCTGGCAATTTCCTCTCAATTCCTGATGAGGAATCTCAAACACAGCCAGCATATCACCAGTCAAAACCAAACAGGAAGCAAACTGCCTGAGTCCTTTATGAACGTGAATAGAAAAACTCCAGAGAATTTTGACTATGTCAACACCCTCCACTGCTGTGTTGTCAGATGAGGGAGTGTCTGAAGCAGTGAACTCAAAAGTCTGTTCCCCTTCATGAAGTCCCATTTCAAAATAGCCATCTTCTTTGTCTGCAGTTTTGGGATCACCTGGAGGGCTTCCTTTATTCTCTGTAAAGGAGGGGGGTGATCTCTGCACAGCCTGCACTATCAAGGCAGAAAGGTGCTGGATAAACTCTTCGTTTGTGGCAGTGTAGGACATACAATTAGAAGGCAAGATGACGGTGGTACAGGGGTCAGGCACCATGCAGTGTTCTTCCTCTGAAGGATCCAAGCTTCAAAAGAGAACAAACCATAGTAACTACAAGCTTGAGTTTAAAACCAGTCATAGCCACCTAAAATTCACGATGCTGCTTCTCAGAACTTTGAGACTTACTCTTACTACTACAGTTAAATCAGTGTAATTTCATAGAACATTTTCATACCACGCAAAGCCATTGATTATAAATGCTGGTTGCAGGTAATTCTATACAAAGTAAAAATTGTTTAACTCCTTGTCCATTTCCCAACCCAAATAATCACATCCTTACAAGTTAGAGCACTTTAAAAACCAGCTATTCCTGGTTTTGAAACTATCAACTGCATTTCAGGGTCCAAACCTTAAAAACACTTCACACCATTAAAATTATGTCGGTTCAAAATACCCAGAGGCAGGAATACAATGAAAGAGGCTGTTTTGCCTTAAAGGCTGGGTTTAAAAATGCAGCATCCACTGTTATTATCCAAAATCTAACAAGGACTTCAATCAGAACTTCTGTATCCAGCTTACCACATGGGATGACCACTTCCGTGCTCTTTGCATGAATCCAACAGAGAGGGAGGTGCCTAAGGAGGAGAAACCATCAGGAAGCTATCGATTACTTACAGCTGCTGTCAGACTTCAGCATACATGAGAAACAAAGTGCAGGTTGGCTCCCACTTCTTAAAGCTAGTCAGCTCTCTGCAAAGCCTCGTTGGACTCATGGGCAGCTGAACAGGTATCCTTTCAGCATCCTGAAACACTTTCCTTCAGGCTGGTCATTCAATTAAGGCACAAAAAGAATGAACTCTGCTGCTGACTTGAGATCAGACCTGACCCATAACCCACAGACATTTCAGCACATTACAAATTTTTACTGAAGTGAGGCAAAAAGGCAAAGGAACTTGGCAAAGACCAACTACACTGGCAGCAAAGGAGGAGATTCCCCCAAGTCTTGCTGTCTCATTTCTTGAAGCCATGCATATAAGAGTGTTTCCAAAACAACAAATGGAATCACAATACAGGAGTTATCAAAGAGCTGGAGTTTGAAGGAGACAAATTAAGGCCATTGTCTAATGACAAAGAGAAGGTTCTTCCACTCTACCAGCAAGAGAATCACCATCCAAAAAATGGTATTGTAATAAAAGTCTCACCCTTAGTATCTAAGTGGATATTAAATTATGTGATACTAAGACTGCGTAAACATCTTAAAGTCATGACATAGCGACAACAATTCTCTGCAACTTCTGTAAACTGGGATTATGCATTTAATTCACCAGGTGGACCGATGTCTTCACTCAAATTTGGGGTTGGCTCCTTATACATTATAACAGCTCTGAGAATCAAAAGAATTTTGCTATGGATTACTATGATAAAAGAAGTTTAATATCAGAAATAAGCTTGAAAAACCCTTTAGAAATAGCATAAAATAAACAGAAGGATGGCAATTACCTGATTTTTACATCTGGAGTCTGGTAATTCAAAGCATCTCTGGGGAACTGTATGGTCTGTAGGAGTCGAACCACTGGATTGCAAAAAACTGCTGGCTAGGACTATTTCTTCACAAATTATTTCTAGAACATACACAAACAACTCTTAAAATCACTGGAGAAAAAACCAAAGTGAATGTTTAATAGTATCTGCCAAACAAGTGGAATTAAAATCGTATAATCAAAATCTGATTACAAATCATTAAAAGCTAAAAGATATCTTCATATAATAGTCAGGACAAAAACTGCACTGAAAGTTGCATTGAAGACTGCTAACAATCAATTTAAATCTCAACATCTGGTGTGAGAATTCTTCACATGATTTAGTTTTAACAGAAATAGTTCTGTTAATGCAAACCCCTACTACTTTTACCAAAAAACTGCTGGTTGGCAAAACCACAGCAGAGCACTCTTTGTAAACTCTAGCACTCTCCAGCTTCTGTAGGCTTTGAGTGAACAAGGACAGTATCTGTGTAAAACCTTCAGACTCAGAAGGTCTGGTCCCTCAAACGCCACTCAAGACAATTATCTCACCTTATTCTGAACCTTTTGAAGGGTTCAAAGCTGAATCATCAATAAAAACTTATCACGAGTGCACATAAACCAACATTCTCAGGGACATTTGCCTTTTGCACTGACAACAGAGCAAATCAGTTGTCAGTATCAGCTCTGAGCCAGCCAGTTTAGGTACATAAATGTGCAAATAAAGAATTAGTGTGGATTTATTTCTGGCTTCAGCATAAACCCTCCCGCGCGTATCTTTTCGCGTGGATGGTAAGGTTTAGTAGATTACATCAAACCATCTCAGAGCAGAGGAAACACAAGAGGTATTTATTACTTGAACAAAATACCGCGTTAGCAAGGAGGAAATTCGACAGAAAAACATAACATGACAGCATTATTTTTGGTTTTTTGCTTCCTGTATAAATATTTAATCTTTTTCCATAAGCCATTTGCCAGTGACATTTAATTTGAATAATATATTACGGAAACAGATGGTGTCTAGAAAAACTGCAGAGAAAACAATTCATAGAAATAGCATATCAGGAAATTAATTCCATTATTCATGATTTAGGGACTAATAGTGAAACCAATTCCTAGCATATTTCCATTTTTTAAAATACATTCCTCAAAAACTCACTATTTTGAAGACAACCCTTGATATCCAATATGCAGCAAGTAATCAATTTCTATTGTTAAAACCAAGAAATAGCCAGCCCTAATCCTCACTCTCCCACTACTTATAAAAGCCTTCCCCAAAATTCTACTAAAGAAAACTCAAAGAGGACCAGAGTAAATAAATCTTGAATTTTATACCACTCTTTCTATGAAACTTCCAAACACTTCAGAAAGATCCAGATTTTTCTCCCACAACTCATTTGCTCCTAAGCATTTACTGTAATAGAAAAATACTACTGACAAATAACTTCTAAACAGTCATTTTTACAGATAGTCCTGTCTAAGACTGGAGGTTTTTATAGAGACAAACTGTCTCAATCTTATAATTTAAACAATACTTTAAAGCAAGCTTTGACTTCATACTGAAAAAAATGGTAGATGAAAAGTTATCTAGAAAGCTTACAAAAGCAAAAGAAGTGCATAAACAGCAACTAAATCTGCATCTTTCCTTTAATCAAATGCTGTCAGAATCATTTCATTTTGATAGAGTGAACTATGAAACTCTGATTTTGCAGAAATCACAGCAATGGACTTTGTTCTCAAAGACCAATTTTTTCAGGAGTGTTTCTCTCCCTCATCCACCCAATCTATTGGCAAAAGTAAGCTGTTCCACCCAAATTATTGAGAATGTAATCCCTACTCTTTTAAATGGTTATGAAGTCTTCTCCCACTATTCATATCCTATTGCACTTTAAGCTTTCAATCAGGCAAAAGGCAAAAAGCAGTATCTTTATCTCAGTACAAATGAGTACAAGTACCACGTGCATCAGTCTTACGGGCTCCTGCAAAAGATGACAGATAAGCCATTGTTCCAAGTTCCTAAAGCCACAGGCCTGTTTATTTGAAACATGCAGTAAAAGTAATGTTCAGGTAAGGTTAAGCAGGTGCTGTAGAGCACAACAGATGTGCTGAAATCACGGGCTCAGCCAGAACACTAATCCCACAACTGTCTTTTACTCAGCTCCTTTTTCTATCTTCCCTTTGTTTGACAGAAATGCAGCTCTCGCAAAAAAAACAACAATAGTGGAAGAGATGTTGCTCGAGCTCCCACTTTCCAGACCAAGAACAGGCAGAGAAGCAATTTCAAAAGCTGTCTATACAGGCCCTGATTTTCCATTAAGGCAGGAAAAGATCCATAGCCCTCTGCTGGTGATTTCTGCAGGATGATGCAGTGAAAGAAGTCCTACCCAAACTTCCACTACAGTCAATTAACACTACAGAGAACAACAGCTCAGCCTTGCTGATTCACAAACAACTTCCACATTCTAAGCCAATGGTACCAGGTCTGGCTGCTTTGTCTTGATAAGCCCTACACCCATGCACATAATATTCATGTATATCAATGCAGCTTAGAAAAGCAGAACCAAGAGGCTCAGCCCAGCAGCACGATACATACATGATTACCTTGGCTGGAGCTGACAGGACGAGGCAGAGAGGGAGAGGAAGGACGAACAGTAAGAGAAGAACAGTTTGATTTGGAGCTGGTAGCAGTGAGCCTGGAGTCCTCACTGATCTAATAAAGAAAGTATGCAGTGATTAAAGAAAACAACTAAACACACAGGACACATCAGATCCTGAACTAAGTCTACACGAGCTGTCTCAATTTTAGTAAAAGTAAAGATAGTGCCAGCTTTTTGTTTTTAAGGGGGTGGCCCATCCTCTGAAGTTTCTATTTTCACACTACATGGAACACCACTAAGAATTCATTTAGAAAAGTCATTCTGATCACTAATCACTGTATTGACAAAACTAGCAACAAGTTTCACAAACCACAAGAGACTGAAAACAGGATTTCTACACTGTAGTGACAGAACAGGTTCTGGTAATAATTATCACTAAAACAAGACTGCACAGCACACACACACATGAGAGAAGGCAAGCAGGATTCAGAGTTCTGATTCTTTCCCAGTGCTAAATGCCCACAAAAAGAAAGTCAGAGTCATTTTGATACTCTGCAACACAAGCAGTAAAGTCACAACTCTGCAGTACTTGTACAAGATGTAAAATACAGGTGTTAAGGTCAACTGCATATTCATTGTGCACATCATTAAGTCATTTTATCTTTTCCTCCCACTTCCTCTCTCCCAAGCCAGCACAAAAGGAAGGTCAGGTAATGACTGAAATTACATTGAAAACTAAATAAGAAAGAGGCAAATTAGAAGCTCACACCACCTTAAGGCACAAAGAAAATGTAAACATTTCAAAGCTAAGTTAAATGAACTCTGCTTTGAGGCTTTTTGTAAGCAGCACCTCCTCTCACAGTACCAAACTCACCTTTTTATCAGAGTTGCTCAGTTTGTACTTCACCTCCTTTGCTTTTTGAATAGCTTTTAGCACTTCCACAGTGTCTAATTCCTTTTCTGTGGTAACAATGTTATCCAAACAGACCTAAAAAGAGTTAAAACATCTAAAAATAGTGGAAAAGAGGGCGGCTTTGCAATTTATTTTTATTAATGTAATAATAAAAAATTATCTTAATGCAAATTATGGGCATATTTGTAACCATTACACAAAAAACAATTATCACAGTAGACCCTGCTCTAACATGATATGAAATCAGTGCAAACTCCAAAATGCTTGGAGAGCTTAATACCCTTCCAGCACAACTGTGTTTCAATATTAACAGAGTGTTACCCAATGAAGACAGTGGAAATTTTCACTTAGATCCAGAAGCACAGTCAAACAATGTTAACACGGTTTAATTCCCTAAAGACCTTCTCCAATGCACACTAAAAACTTGCCAGGGTTTTGGAATACTCACAGTGCTTTGCTCACTATGCTTTAAGAAACATTTTTACCCAAATGCTGGCTTCAAAGAAGCCCAGCATGGCTTACCTCTGCAGCCCTGTCCCCAAACTGAGCAAGGACTTTGGTCCGGTAATCAGGGATGATGCTCAGTGGATTGCTGGATAAGACCACCTTTTCTAAGCACGGCAGGTTTCCTATATTTTTTACTTCATCAATCTGAAAGATTTTGAATAAAAGGATGAATATAAATTGGCTACATGAAAATGAACATACAGAGTGGTTTTTCCATAAATTACATACATACAATAACCAGGACAAATTGCTACAGCCACTTTCATTCACATTTGCAGTTTCACCCACTAAAAGAAACTGCTTGTGATCTAAAACACAATTCAATCTGACATAGAAAATCAAGCATTACCTGTTCTATTTTGTTGTTGCTCAGATCCAAGTTGACTAATGAGTACAGTTTGTTAAGACCACACAGCTTTACCAGCTGATTTCCTGCTAAATTCAGAGTTTTGATGTTTCCCAGTTTTGTGTGAACACCTTCCAGTGATGTAAGCTTGTTGTAGGATAAGTCCAGGTGAACAAGGTTGTAAAGATGCTATAAAGGCACAGAAAAACCATGTCACACACTTGTTCATTTAACATTAAACAATACCAAAGATATGGTATTATGGTTTGCTCATTTTGTTGAGCAACTGTTTTCATGTTGAACACTGCCAAGCTCGAAAAACATGACATGAAATTGTTCATTATAGTTTCAAACTCGTAGAAAGGAACTTCCTCAACTGTATTTTTACCAACCCACAGAGCTTGACAGTGAACGAATTTAGTCAAGAACCAAACGTTGCATGTCAGCAAATAAATGAGAGCAAGTAAGAAATCCACTATTAAAAGTGATTGATATTATGAAGCTATTTGGGCTTAAACCAGTCTCTATGAGGAAGATGAGCAACAAAATTCTGAAGCAAGCAAATCTGTGTTCCAAGGTCCCAGGCAGTGTGGACAAAAAAGAAAATTCACCTTCAAAAGTATCACTTACCTGTAAATTTTCTACCAGAGACACTCCATTGTGACTCAAATCCAGGAACTCAATCTTTGGAATTAACTTCTATGAAAGGAGAAAAAAGTGCATGTGTTAAATGCAATTTAGCTTATAAATCAGGCCACGCAGTTAATCGACATAGTCAGTAGAGCTGAAAACCTTTCAGAATAATACATAAAGCAAACAAAATCCCTGCTCTGTCACAGAAGACCAATCATACTTTTTTCCCACAAATGAAAAGATATTTCTTACCACTGAATCATCAATTTGAGAGATGTTATTGTGACTCATATCCAAAGTCGTTAGAGTTCTCCATGTCGGGATAACTGCTGTCACTGGGCAACTCGAAGACGCATCCTCCGGCTCCCACTGATCAAACTCGGAGGCCTCGGGCACCAGGATTTCCTGTTTAAGACAAACACACCAAAATATCATGCTTACATCCTCAGTGAAAGCTAACAGCTTTGAAAACAGTCCAAACAACCTCAGTAAGGCAGATTTCCAAACTTTATAATCACCTAGATTGAAGCTGCAGATCTTGAAATAATTCTGTGTCAGAATTTAGACCTACGGGGAGGAAGTTCCAACACTAGTAGGCAATCCACACTGAAGAATGTCAAGGAACAACAGAGGGACTGTGAAGTTTACACTACTGGATGTCCCTTGCCAAACCAAAGCCCAGAGAAAAGAGTAAGGTGTAGGCATTTAGTCCTGGATGAATTAGAACCATACATCCCAATGAAAGTGTCAGAAATATCCATGTGGATGGACACAGGTAAACACTTCCTCCACTTATTAAAGCTGAGATTCTGAAAGGTTAGGAAAGCCTTTCAGTTCCATGGTTTCAAAAGCAGAACCTGCAACAGGTTGTATAGAAAGGAACATGGACTCCACATGGATATTTCTACAACATGCACGTTATTCCTACCCGTGCTCTGAACACCCACTCTTACCTTCATTGATGTTGCTGAAAAGCGAACACTCATTGTGGCCAGGGCATGTTTTGATGAAGTCAGACCTTTGATAAGCTTTCCCCCACAATGGCTGATCTAGTCAAAAAACAAACGTTACAAAGTCAGAAATGCTAGAACAAACATGAGAAGTGGAAGGGGCAGCTAAAAGCTTCAACAGCAGATTCTCCACCAGCATGGAAAGTAGTTACAGCACTCCCTTAAAATGCCCTGAGAACATCGGGTCAGAAATAGCAACATTGGGGAAAGCTAAAGCAAAAAAATTGAGATACAACTACACAAAAAGTGAGATTCTAACACTTATTTGAACAAAGCTCCTTCTCCACTGACTTTCTACCTCTCCTATGTGTTCACAGTGAAACTACCCAGGCAGTTTAATAGGGCACAGTATTTTACTGTTACCAAAAAGAGCTGTCTCAAGCTATGGCTCTCCCTGCAGACACTTAGTTTTTAGGTTTCACCTGTTGCAAAATCTGCAAACTATCAGGCAAGAAGCACTACACCCAGAAGTGCACTTTGTTAAGCAAATTTGATGTCAGGACATTTACACAAATATTCAGTGCTTTCTAAATGAAAAGTACTTCGTGATAAGGGTTCCCATCAGAACCCATTTGTTAGATCTTGAAGACAAGGGGAAGTCACCCTGGCTTAGTTTTGTGTATATACTGGAAATGACATTCTTTTTGAAGACCCACGCAGCGCAAGCTATTCTGAACCTTTAAATTAGGCAGCCTTATTTCTGAGACTTGTGAAAAAAAGCTACTTCACAAATCAGAGAGTCCTCCTAAAAATTGCACTCTCCAATTCTAGCACCAACACAAAGCACAATTACCAATTCTGAGAGACAAGCTGCAGAGCTGGCATTGGCAGAGCCTCTATAAAATTATGAGCAGTATCTCAGTCGTACCTCTATTTGATGAAGTGATTTGAAAATTGACAGATCAAAAGGCAACAGATGCTCCTGAATGTTACTGGTTCCAAAAGGGCCCCCTGTTCCAGTGACCTAGTAAGCAACATTTAAGAGTTAGTGCACACAATTCAGCTTGCCTGCACTTCAGAGAATCTCACACAGGCAACAGCATAGATATAGCAGCTAGGAAAGACAGCCAAGTATATAATGATTCATGGAACTTTTAGATTAACTCTTCAGTTAAAAAAATGTTAGCTGCTCCAGCTAAGTGCACTGAGCTTGAGGTGCTGAAGCTGAACTGCCACCTGGTGCTTGGGTTTTGTAGCACACTGGGCATGCAAAAAAGATACTGACCAAGGCTTCATCCTCAGCTGACCAAGCCAGAGCTGCACTCACTAGAAACAACCTCCTTGAAACATCTGGATCCTCCAAGACAGAAATGCCTTCAATTCCACTACAGGGAATGAAGTTCAAGGCATTGAGACAAGATGAGTTTGAAGAAAGCATTAGACTGTGGCTGCATCTCTACAGACAGCACCACCAGAGATACTGCATCACACCAAAAAGTCAACATCTTTGCTAGAGATCTGTGTGTGTATTGAAGGTTGGCAGAATAAACACCTGTTTAACATCAACTTTTAAAGGTTTGCAGGTGTTTGCTATCACTAAAGTTCTTGTGCATTCAAACTGGAGTCCAAGACCACTCCAAGAATCACATCAGTATGGTAGAAACATCATCTGCAGTACTTGTGCAAACACAGCTCACCTTTAAATACTTGAGTCTACAAGTGAAATCTAGAATATGACCCAGATCTGTTTTGGCATCTCCATTAGCACATGTAGGCTTCCCCTGTAGCAACTGTTGAGTGACAGCATACAACTGCAAGGGTCTGATGGTGAAGACTTCTCCAGCCATTAACAACTGCTCTCCTGAAAGACACAGGACGATGCTATCACAAGCTGCAATGGTTACCAATGCATAAATGGTATATGGTAGATCTAATGTTAGAGATTAAATGTCATTTATATGCTAAACTCATGATTAGCATATCAAAACAAAGTCATTCTTTGCCCCTTTAAACTGGAATGGCTGAATTAAGATTCTTTTTACCTGAAGCCCCTACTGCAGCTAATGGCAAATTTCTCTGAGGACTGAAATCAAAGTTCACTTATATAATGTAAGAGTTACTAAATTTTCCCCAAGATATCCTTAAGTTTTACAGCAGTTCAGACTTATTCTATTAAGCCAAAGCAGTGCCTGCCACCTAAAAACCAGACCTTACATCTTTTCTACAATTGTGGAACTGTAGCAAATGCGAGAGTATGAGGACTTTCACCACACTAACACCAATGCAAACTCCCAGAAGAGGAATTGCATTATCTGATAATATATTTACCATCCCATTTCATTCTAGGAACAGTAGGAAACAGCATTCAAAAGCTTTTCTGAAGGCACCACAAGTCAATGTGGTTTACAACAGTCAGAACATACACATATGTAATTAATATTTCTCCTCTTCCTTTTAGGGAAATCAGTTTGACTTCACGGACAAGAGAGCATCAGCTTTCATGATGAGCAGAGTTCTGAGAAATGCTCTGAGAAATAAAATTCGCTTTGGCTTCAGTGGGAGCAAGTCCAAGAGTCCAGCTGCACATTACTGGAAGGCTATGCTACCATACAGCAGTCGGACATCAACGACCCTTGCAAGTTCTTTACCTTTGTGGAAGAGCTCTTCAGCCAATGCTGCAGTGATCCCATTGATCTCCTGTGAAGAATAAACCACCATAATTAATTGTTATTTACATACTTGTGGTTCCAGTTTCTCAATTTGCTGAAATCTCCCTCCTTTGCTGCAGCACAGGACTTTTTTAGACATGTCTTATAGGTTGCTTTGGAACCTGAAAATACCTCATAAAAATGACATGCTACTATTTAATTTCAAGATTTTCATATCCAAGATGGAAGATACTGAACTACATTTAAATAATCACACCCTGCATATATTAGAAAAGGGCAACAGCAACTAGAGCAATCACAATCAGCCATCATCAGCCCAACTTGTAAGAGTTTCTTCAAAACCAAGCTTCTTCCCAAGCATAGTGCTCTTCAAGGAACTATTACAAGTAGTGTTCTTCAGCTGTTAACATTAGTACTAACCTAATGCACCAAGCACTCAACATTTCATCCAAATATCACTAATACACTGAAAACTTTAGCTAAACAGGTCTACAGGGAAAGAAGAGACAGAAAACCTAATTAACCTGCACTTCAACTGTACTCTGCTTGCTGTAGAGTAATTCAGCCCCTTTTCCCTATCCTACACCACCTTCACCCTCCTGGACCAAACCAGGTGCTGACAGATTCCGGGAGGAAAGAAAAAGGCTGAAAACTCAATGCAGAGATTTGTTCTTCCTAAATTTGAAGGTGCATTAAGACCAGTACAAGTATTTCCCATCTGGGCACGCTTCTTTCCACAAAAAGCAAATGTTCTGTGGAAGTCCAGAAATAGCTCTGAGCATTTCCAACAGTTCTCTCTCAAAGGCCCACAAAAAGAACAAAATAAAGCTATCTGTGATAGCAAAGCTTCCCCTCGATACACGCATCTCATTTTAAGGTAGCTGCAAAGGATGAACAGATATTATGGCTCATCACAAAATGAATATTTGATGAGTTTACTCCGCTGACAAATCCCTCCTGATTCATAACAAGGGAATGAATCCACAGGCCATCTGCAGCAGACAGCTCAGCTCGTCTGATGAGGCAAGCGTTTTAGAAAAGCACATTCTTGGCCTAACTGAAACCCCACTCACTGAGGGTGAACAAAGCCTCCACACCACAGTTCTGAGAACAACAAGCTAGAAGCTGCATTCCAAACAAAACTCAACAATTCTGCCTCTCATTTGAACAAGCCAATTACACTCAAGTGGCACACACAGACTAAACTGACAACTATAGCCTGTATCCCTTCCATCATCTGGGACACAGAGCAGAAATGTTTTTTACATTTATAATTGAGACAAGATTATGACTTGGACTGCTCAGTGACTGGCACGCAAAATAAAGCAACTCTATTCCTGTCAGCTCTACAAGAGCCCTCTGTTTCAGCCCTAACTACTTATAGGCATGAAATCCACAGCAGTGCATTGTGTGCAGGTGTCTCTGAACAGCAGCGCGTGGGTTCTCAATTCTTTTCTCGCAAAAGCTTCTAAGTTAAACAAATCAAATCTTCAAAGACGATGAGGTACAAGACAAAGCAACAAAATAAGCATCCTCATATCACTGCAGTCATCCTGTCCAACGCCTGACAATGATGTCCTACCTTGCTGTCACCCGCAACTGCTTCTCTTTGCCAAGCTGCACCTGGCTTTTCCCTGCGGTTTTAATGTTTTTATAGTAGGTATTTCAACTCCATTTAGTTCTATTAACCTAGGAAATAAAACTAAATAACCAATAGTGGAAAGATTATAAATAAGAATACCTATTGCAGCCCTCCTCCACAAACTAATGAGGCAATATAAGCAATTATAATGGCTCAAGCATGCACACAGGCTGCCTGGTAACAACGGTATTTTAAAAGATCAAAGTTCTGCAGGAAGGTTATTTTCCAGTAGAATTGCTGTGGTAAATATTTAGCTTTTCTGCTGAACACCTAACTTTTTTTTGTAAATATTTAAAAGTTCTCTGAAGCTCTAAGCAAAACCAATTGAATTTATACCTCAAGCCAGACTCCCCTAAAGCAAAGAAATGCAAAGTAAGCAACAACTTCATACAGAAGCACAGTATAGGAACAGGGAAGCATTCATATCGAAATAATGCTAGCTTTTTGGAAAAGTAAAGGAGGATGAACAATACAGCAAGAGGAAAAAATATTCCAACTGAAAACCAAGAGAGGGAAGAAATTCTACCTGCATAAAACCCCCTGTTGAAGTTCCAGCATTAAAACATTAATGAAAGACATAATTTAAGACAGGGCATAGGCAGAAAACAGAAAAATTATGCAACTTCCTGGTGATCAGGAAGTTTGCTCCATCTGAACACAACTGTCCCTACGTCACCACACGCACTTTAAATGTACTGAAAAACCTCCAGTCCATTTTAGAGGGCCTGAGCACGACAAACCAGTCCTCCTCACCCCAATCAGCTGAGCAACAGTATGAAGCAAGTCTTCTACAGTTCATCTAAGTCAAAGTCTCACCAGGACAATTACATTCATGCAATATGACAAAAACAGTTTTTCCTTTGTTGCTAAAGCTTAATTAACACATCTAATGGGCCACTTGTGACATTTCTGAAGCCTTTATATGAAACCATAAAGGGCCTTCTCAGCACATCCCACCCCAAAGCAATTACTGCTCCTCCTTTCCATTGGGTTTTCCAGTGCACCTTCCTCTATGAAGTTCATTCTCCCCCTTGCAACATGATGCCATCCTGCAAAAAAGCCTAATTATACACAAGAGATGAATGAACAAATTGCCATCTGAAGATGAAAGCCAGCCGTTGCTTCTTACTTCAAGCATTCTGTCTGGAGCTCTTTCTCCAGAGGCCACTCCATCAATGTGATTCTCATGGAGAAGAAACATTTTTCTTCATTTAGGCTACTGGGAAATGTTTCAGTGTGAACCACAGTTCTAACCATCAACCACTAAGTAGGGGGGAGTGCGTGTGGATCAATTATGCAATCTTCCTGCAGAGAGCCCAGTGCTATTGACTTCAGTCTAACAACCAATTCAGCTTCAGATTTATTCACAGCTTCCAACTATCCTGCCAGCATTCATTTGCTCCTCTCAAGAGAGTCCCTACCCACACCACTTACCAGCACAGTATCTACTACAATAAAAAGTGCTGTCCAAATATTAAAAATATGCTTTGTTGGTTACATTGTGCAAAATGCTGAGAAAGAGCAGATTCAGCTATTTTGTGAAGACTCCATACAACGCTTTCCAAGAGTGGAAACCAGGAAAAGACACTCAGATCTCCATTTTATATGCTAAAAATACAACTTACGTATAAATGAAAGTGCAGGAAGTGTGACAAAACTTTTGGAGCTGTAACAGGGAACTTGACCAGGAGGGTTTGCAGGTAGACCTCTAATTCTTTCTGTCTTTTCTCCACCAGGCTTTTGGAATTTTTTCCAATAATCTTCTTGGGAGGTAACAGGTTTTTATCTATTTTCTTTTCTGAAACAAGCTGAAAGGCAAAGACCAGAGTTACTACTTAAGTCACCATTCTAAACCTGCACAAAAGATATAGTGGAATACATTAAGAGCACGTTGCCTGATCCTGGCAAGATCCAAAAATAAAATTACTTCAGTAAATTTAGCTATTGACTTCAAAGTCTAAGATATTTTCAGAAAGAACATTTCATGATAAAATGGTAAGTTAAATAACAGTATTTCCTGAGAGAATTACAGTACCAAAGGGCAGAATATAACTAAGGTGATAGAACTGGTGCTTTTCTGAGAAAGCAGCCCAGTCAAACTACAGTGGCCTTTCCCTCATTTTCACCGCTGTTTTTAACCAGCACTTGTTAGTAACTGCCCAGTGCTACTGTCTAAGGGCAGTTTCACCATCCACCCCTCCCTCAAGAGTCTTTTATTCAATCCAGCTGTTGGTTACCAGATCAGCTGACCATAAACACCTCTCAGCAAAAAGTTTAATGACTCTAGCCTGAACTCCACTCTTTCTGACAAAAGCTTCTGTCCAAGGCTAAAGTTATCCACATCAACCTCCCCAGGTTCAAGAGGGGATTGTAACAGGGGCAAGTAATATTGTCCACACCAAAGAGGATGTAGTCTGTTGGTCAGAGGGTATCTGGTAAATATTCTCTCTCTTCAAAGACAGAACTTATGTCCTATTCCACAGAACTGCACAAACTGTACAATGTTTTTAAGAGACCAAGGCCACAGTTTTAACACCCTTACCTTTTCATGTAGGTCATGGAAATCACTGTAACGATGTTTGACTGTCCACTGATGATTGCCAACACTGACTTGAATGATGTACACCTGAAAGGAAGAAATCCAAGTAAGAGGGCTGCAAAGCATGTCTTCAAGAGCTGACTGTGAGATGTCCTGGTTATGGTAGCACTACAAGGTGTTTCTCTATCCCTGAAGTATCACAGTTAACTGGAAGCCAATCCAGTCCCCAAGGTGACTTTGTTGGTGCAGGATGCCTAATCTCATTCACAAGGCTGCTGCACACAAACACACAGATGCTTCTTCCTCTAAAGCAGCTGCTTTTATTTTTGCAACTCAGAAGTTAATCAAGTTCTCTAAAAGCTACTTCTTTTTCTGAAGATTTTGCTAAGTCAAGTCAGCATCCATAGCTGTCCTCAACAGCCTGAGACAGCAGCACCACTTCTTCAATCCACCAAGTTCACAACAGCCAGAGGAACCTGGCAACCATCTGCTGCCCATTCACAACTAAGAAATCTGGAGCTTAACCTTTCAGTAGTCTAGACAAATCCAGTACTGGTTCTGCAGGAAACTCAGTCTACCTTTGGACATGCCAGAAACAAATTATCCCATAGAAACTTCAAAGGTACCGAAGAAAACACAAAGCAGAAAACAAACAAGGCTCAGCAAAGCCAGTTCTACAGCTACTTGAAAATAATAAATGAAATAAACCGTGTTATCCAATCCAACTCTATTCCTCAAGGAAAACACTAACCCATAATCAAATCTTGAAAGCATTTAAATACAGTTAAGAGCTTGCTTACTACCACCGATCACGCAGACCCGACTCATAACTGCTATGAGAATGATGCAGATCTCATTGCTAAACCCACCTGAGAAAACAAGAAAACATCAGCAGGTTCAATCTGTTACGTAAAAGGCCAGTTTTCACCTACTGTCAGTACAGGCCTGCACGATACAAAATATTAGACAGAATCCCATTTGCATTTAAAAGATGACTTGTATCATATCAATTATATTTTTGTGAGCATCTGACACTGGCTTGCTGAAAAAACCCAAGTTCTAGTAAGAACTGAATCAGGATGTCTGACTAAGGCAAGCAACACGTCAGTGTTCAGACAAGTGCTGCAAACACAGATGAATGCCTACACAGAATTGCAGTGTCAATTAAGGCCTGTGTCTGCCTTCCTGTCGTGTTATGTTGGGAAATGGGAGATCAAGATTCTTCACTGTGACAGTGACAAACTAGAACAGGAATAACCTGAGCATTCTAAAGTTCCTCATAACCCTGAGGAAAGCAAGGAGAGACTCAAAGAAACCATAAGGCTAAAGTTAGAACTAAGTAAGGACTGCATTTAGAAGCCATAATAAAAAGACTAGTTCTTCTTAAAACCTGACTGGGCCAAATTATGGCAGATGAAGCAGTATAGCTAAGTGCAGTGCAGACAGAGGACATGAAGCATAAAACCTCAAATGAAGCACTAAAAACTCGGTAAACCTCACAGCTCATTATGTGAAGCAGGAATGCCCCTCATCTCTGTATACAACACAGAGCAAATACATATAATAAAGGTTTCCTATCCCTTTACTGATAATGGCAAGCACTGACCACTCCTAGAGACAAAGCACTGAGCCAAATGGATAGTCTTGGCAGGAAAATACCTGTTAAAGTGGTGTTTACATGCACAGATGAAACTCCTCAAATTCAGTCTTTAAAAAGCATGGCATTGCCCATGCAGAAGGCAGCCAGAGCACGACACAGTCACCCATTAAACAGCACCATCTTTCTTAAAAGCCAGTTGTTTTGGCCAAGTTCTCAGTAAAGCATTTACCATATCTGCAGTGCTGTGTATTTTCATGATTTTCTAGCCAGTCACTTCAAACCCCCTGCAGTCAAGTACTCACACTGCCAAACAGCAGGTTTTCATCTCCCTAAACATGTAGAGGTGAAATATTTACTTAAATGTTTATAGATGTATAATTTCTAAAGCAGCAGTGATTCCAGACTGTCTTTTGTTTACTTCCTGTACACATTATAAAACCACACCCATCTTACTTCCCATGGAAAACTTGCATTCCTACAGCCTCCCCCACCATCAAGAAAAAGACAAGCACCTCACTTCGAAACAACAGAGCTGCCCACAGGAAGCCCAGGACACAGGTGTGACCACAGCCAGCAGTCTCAAATTCTGGAGCAGTGATGTAACATCTCCTCAAACAGTCACACAGTTTACACCCATTCAAGGAAGCCACGGTATTTTCCTTAAATATTAAAGCTAGTATTTATATTAAAACCAGCTGCAAAATACAGGAAAAGCAGGAAGGCAATTTTAGGCCAAACAAATGCACAGGAGGAAACTAAGCACTGGCAGCCTTGAGGCCTTCTAGCAACCAGCCAGTCTTCACCAAGCATCTGCGCTGCGTGGGCCAGCACATGCAGGAGAAATCCACAGTAGAAGAGCTCATATTTTTCCAACACAACAGAAAAAAAGATGAACAAGTGCAGGATTTTTTTCCTCCTATATTTTGCCTTCCACTCTAAACTCCAGTGAGAATCACATTTTTTAAAGTGCCTTCAAAAATGACACAGAACTGTGGGCCTCCCTGATATATTTTTCAGGATTTAATCTCACAGCTGTCAAACTGATGTCATTAAAATGTCTCCTTCTACTGAGATTGTGAGCTCTGAAATACAAAGCACAAAAGGAAGCATGCATGTGAAAGAAAAATGATTCTTTCAAAACCAAGATGTAAACAAGACCACTGCCACCTCAACTATTGCATGTTAATGGATAAAGATGTTTCCTTTATGGGTATTTCCTTTCTCACTTTTATCAGATTTGGCCGACTTTCACACCATCTGATTTCTTCATTCAGGTCTTTAGCACTTCTTTAAGTGCTGCTAATCTAATCTTGAACACTAAATGCTAATGCTAATTTTTGTAAAACCTTTCACCATGTGAATACTTTTGCAAAATACCTGATTATGTTTAAAGATTTATATCCAAGTGGCTTGAGTCTCCTCACACAAACTGGTTGCAGGCTTGGACTCCTGCTAACAGTTTTAGGAGCTTAATGCCACGACTCCTTCAAAAACACAGCAAGAGAATCAAAGTAGGACCAAGTAATGGTAAATCTTGTCTTTCAAACACTTGACTTTTAAACCTCCCCTAGAAAAATAGCATTAAAACAGCACAGTATTTCCAGAACCATAATCATTAAAAAAGAAATCTAGCCTTGAAAAAATAAACAGAATCATAGGATGGTTTGGGTTGGAAGAGACCTTAAAGTTCATCTAGTTCCAACCCCCGCCATGGGCAGGGACACCTCCCACTGGATCAGGGGGCTCAAAGCCCCATTCAGCCTGGCCTTGAACACCTCCAGGGACTGGGCAGCGACCCCTTCTCTGGGCAACCTGTGCCAGGGCCTCCCCACCCTCACAGGAGAACATTTCTTCCTGAGAACTCATCTGAATCTCCCCTCTCTCAGCTGAAAACCCTTCCCCCTTGTCCTATCCCTGCACTCCCTGATAAATATTATCCCCACCTGCCAGCTGATCTGCTGAACACCACCTGCAGTAAAGTTACACACCTGCACTGCAGCTCAGTCTAGCACATTAATGGTATTCCCAAAGGCTGGCTGAAGCAGCAAAGCAGCTAACATTTCACCTGCTGTGTCCACAAACTTTAGTGGACTAAGGGGGCAGATAACATCTTGACATTTTCTCAACTAAATTCCCTCGAATTTCTCATTCACTGGTATTGCAAAACACTCGTGGAAATTTTCCACACCAACGTGAACACTGCTAAGCCTTGGATCGCAGCTAAAACAGCAATTTACAGTCACCACGCCTCTCGACTGATCAGGGACTGTGGAAACAAACTTGTTTGAGGGATGAACCACATCCTAACACAGACAGTGGTAACACCTCAGCAGCAGGGTCCTGTCTGTGAATATACATTACGAAACTAACACCAGAAAGAGCTGAAGCAATTTCCAAGAGCATGTTGTAAGCACCTAACCAACTCCTTCACTCAGGATATTTTCCTCTGTAAATCTGGCTGCTCACCACCTGACAGTCATTCCCACACAATCAGTTTCAGGGGTTGACAATTAGAAAGCAGTTAGGCCCTTCACGCACTACAGCTGTGTAAATGCTCACACTAAAAACTCAGAAAGCACCTTCCTGTTGCTCCATTTTCTCCTGCTACCTTTTCAGAAGCAGTAACCTGAAATATTACTTGGATCTATTACGCAACTTAGCAAACACTGCCTTTCTGGACCACTGCTCCCCTTTCCCTTTTCTCTTTTAGGTACCTGCAGCAGGGAGAAACCTGATGTCATGATGTGCTTTGCTTTCTACAAAAAAAGGAGCATTCAAATCACACTAAAATAAGGTGGGAGCAGCAAATATTTTAAGTTACATAACTAAAGGGCAGTGTGCTTGAGATGTTTTATATCTGCAACTATACTGAGGTTTGTCTTATGATGAGCTTCTTCCTGAAAAACAGACCTATTACCTCTTGCTACAAAGCAGCCAGTTAAAACAGAAGTCACACATCAAAAACTTAATTCCTTCCCTGCTGGCCATCTTTCCTCTTTCTTTTTTTTTTTAATTTTGGAGGATAAAAGAAAAATTGCCTATCCAAAACCATAAAATGTCTTGACTTGGAAGGGACCCACAAGGATCCGGCCCAACACCTGTCCCTGTACAGGACAACCCCAACATTCACACCATGAGGATGCTTCGGGAACATTGTCAGGCTGTGCCTGCTTCCCTGGGGAGCTGTTCCAGGGCTCCACCACCCTCTGGGTGAAGACCCTTTTCCAACACAACCCTCCCCAGCACATCTCCCTGCCACCCCCTCGGAATCATCTGAATTTCCTCTGACAACAAGATCAGCTCTCCAAGAGGGCGTTTCAGGCTATTTTCACCAGGAGGGAAGGCTCTCGCTGCATTCAGCCCAGCTCTAAACCCTTCACCCTTTAACACGTTCATCACCACACGCAAATAAACACAGATACGTGGGCACGAACGCGAGCCAACCCGGGCTGCGTTAAAACACCCGCTCCCCTCCCCAAGGGCCGCAGCTCTGAGGGACTCGGGGGGACCCAGACCCCCGCCCCCCCAGCCCCGCACCGTGTAGGTCTCCACCAGCTCGGAACCCAGGACCCGGGCCTCCCGCGGGGGCTCTTCGCCGTCCTCGCCCACCGCCGCCGCTTCCATGGTGCCGGGAGAAGCGCGGGGCACCGGCCGCCTGCTCGGCCGCGCTCACGGAGCCGCCGCCGCCACTCCCCTCCGGCCGCCGCCGCCCGCACCGGCCCCCAGCCCGCGCTTCACCCGCACCGCCGCCATCTTGGCTCGGCCCCCCCTCCTGGGGTGCGGCGGCCCCGCCCAGCGTCACTTTATAGGCAGGGGCGGGGGCGGGGCTTGTCCGGGGGCGGGGCTTGCGCTGGGAGACGCCGCGCAATCGGCCGTGGGGCGGGGCTTGTGGG